>JARFOC010000010.1:194683-218321 GCA_031763485.1 Osmoderma eremita
TAGTTTAACCCTGAACTAAGTTGGTACAACGCAATTTATCCGTTGAACTGAAGTTCACGCTGAACTAGCGGTGAACTTGGTTGGTACAACCGGCCCTAAAGCGTATATTATCTTACTTTGAACTGGATTTTTTTACTGATAAATTTGGTGTACACTTATGTATAGAGTTGCTCGATTTGCGCCAACAGCCAATGGCGGGCGGATAAGTTTACACGTAAAATAAATGGTCAGAAATAATAATTTATTTCTGACTAATATGTATTCAAGGAAATAACGGTGGGGCATACATTGAATTAAAAATTTTCATAGTGCCGTATGGGAATTTTTTCTTGAAGAATACTATTTACTATTTCGAGACGTTGAGCATTCCTTTTGGACCAATATATTAAAGGGATATTACAAACAACACATTGAATTTTAACGCCATCATAATTTACGTCCGGCATTTCTGCTATAACTTGTGTAATATTCTTAATCTCTTCACCCAAATGGCCAATGATACCTCCAAATATAGTTTCATCTATATTAGCAGCTCTAGTGCGTTTAACGTTTTCGGCAAATCTTTTTGAAAATGTATGTCGCCTCCGTAAGAAGGTTTTCATCCACTCACCACTGGGAAAGCTACCTTTGAATATTTTATGTTCCACATCGGTTTAAATAGTTCTTGATAATACGCCTCAACTCTCTCACATTCAAAGGGAAGGAAAATTCCCTCACAGGGGTTATGCACTGTACAAAATTCTTTTTTTCTTCAATAAACTAAATACAAGTTGTTTACTTGGTTTTCTACTATGTTTACCTTTCAGTATATTGAGGATTGCTTATCATGGAATCTTATATTTTGCCTCAGTTTTTCTAATATGCGATATATTTCCGGTTTTAATTTCATTTAAACTTATTTCTTCTGTATAATCCCCATACCTTCGCGATCCCATTTTCGTTTCGTATTTTCTAGGCATTCCTTTAACACACGACAAGACTTTAGCATAATATTTGAGAGAATGTAAATAGAGGACATACTTTGCTTCATTAAAACACGCGGGGTAAAGTAACCACACGATGCTAGAAAATCCTAGTTGTTATACAAGATGACTTCTTGTTATAACTGTTACAATCTTGGTAGGTAATAATTGCCATAAATTTAAATAACACAACAACGACAGAATAACCACACAGCCAAATGAATCTTTCTCTTTTTGTGGCGCAATGTAACGCCATTTTACGGTATATTTAATTTTTTAAATACAGCACTCACTACAAACCTGGGGTTGTTTGAGCACAAAACCATAGCCGGTGACCAACTGAAGATCCTGAAATTTCAGCGAGCAGTTTTAACTAAGACAGATAAGAAGATGTTTCCATGGCTTACGCGATCATAAGATTCAGATCCGTTGAATTACTTCTTATGGGGCTGGTATTTCCAAATCTTTGCAAAAAATTGGAAATAACATTGAATATTCGATATTTTACATTAGAGATAAATTATATCCAGTTTGAATCTGTATTTTGGTAAATTTATTATGACTATACAGATATTTCCAATTAATGTTTCCTAGCGATAAAAGATGTTATAAATAATAAAAAAAAAAGAAATAAGAAATTAAACAAGGCTAATCGAGGACTTTACGCCAGAAGAATTTTTTTGCGATCGCTGAAATCCGCACTTATACAGAACAGTTCAAAAGCATGGAACATATGCTAACTTACAGATATGAAAGTTAAAACAATTGTACACATAATATTGTACAACATAATAAAAATTATTATTATATTGACCTACAATATTTAAATACTTAATAGGAGTATTTCCAAGAAGGCAGTACAGTACTTATGAGAATATCGCACAGCGTTGCAACATTTTCTTTGCATAAAAACTTTGGATCGTTAGAAATACAATAATTACGGTAGTATAGAACATAATACGATAAAAACAAACACTGTGAATAATGACGTGATAAACAAGACACGAGATCTATAGATAGATAAAGAAATGATAAAAGAATTATCTAAATCAAACTGTATATATATTGCAATGTTTCAAAAATGATTTTTCAACAACACTAACCTCAAAATCGTTAATATCAGAATGTGACACAATTGCACATGTGATTTAATTTCCTGTTATGACAATTGAGTTCGATTGTTACATCAGATTGATGTAACCAGGCAACTTTCCGAAGAATGACAATACGACATTGACAGATTTAATTTATGACATATGGATTAAATATTAAATTTACATATGTTGAAGTCTTAATGTTGGATGTGAATGGAATTTTCATAATAGGCTACTACATAAAAGAATTACAAGAATTTTAACAAATTTTCAAATAGAATTTATAAATACCTTAACTACCCTAGCTGTTAAAGTATATCAAACCCTTTTATCTCCGGTTTTCCTTCCGCTCTTTCTTCGTTACTGCAATATTATAAATAGTAGTGGACTAAGAACCCGTCTTTGTCCAACTCCTAGTGTTGTTCTGAGTTCCTTCGTCTCCTGGTTATATATTTTAACAATATTCTCACACAGTGATTAAATTGCTTCTAATTATTCCAGCATCTACTCCATTACTACCCAAGACCTTCCATATTTTTTGTCTATTAATCCTAAATCTAACTAAGTTCACTCTATTCAAATTGTTGCAAAACATTGACACCTTTGTGGAGTAGCAAGCGAGATAGCTCTATATGTGAATTCCGCAACTAGAAAGGGATACAAATAGTTCCATAAGAGCTTATACTGTCTTTTGAAAAGGAAACGGACGATAGCTATTAATGTGATGGAGGCAATATTTTAAATTATTTGAAGCACGTATCTCCGACATAGTTTTTTATGGTCCCGGTGAAGTGTAATAAATTTAACCTGAAACTATCCTCATGGAAAGAAATGAATAGAAAAATGCTCATAAACTTCTGAGAATCATCTTGATATGCTTGTTAAAAATGAAGATCGCAACCTCTTGGAAAGCGGTGTATCCACAATTGTGTCAAACGATACGTTATTTTTGTCATCGCAAAAAATTATTTTCGAAAGGTGGGGCAATCCGGTCCTCATTCGCCAAAACTTGCCGCTGATCTTCTAAGAAGAACGATTTGATAAAACAAATACGTAAACACACCTCCAGCGACAAACATGATCAGCCGATGCGGTATAAAGAGGAGTGTCAAGAGGAATCGATCAGACAAACCGACGATTTCCTTCTTAACGACTACATTAGCTAGCAATTTCTGTTGCTTCCCTAAAAGATTCAGTTTCTTATATGAGAATGTTTAATTGATATCGGATTTAAGAATACGGAAGTTGCCGCGTTTAATATTGTTAATTGTACTGCAATTTATTTGTTAATTTCTTCGTTTCTTGAACATCGATATGAACACATCAATTATCGTAGCACTTGTTTTCGTAACTTTATTTGCGTACGGTCAACAGGCTGAGGACACGTTACAACTAGTACATGTGGTACGTTTCATATTTAAACTTGTAAAATAGTACTTTTAAAATGTCTGGTTTATTAATTTTTCAGTTTTTCCGACATGGTAGCAGGACACCGGAAGAAAAGCACATTTTCCCTAACGATCCTTACAAGATGGAAGACTTTCAACCAATGGGCTATGGACAACTGACTAATGTAAGTTCTTACTTTGTTTCGAATATCTTTGATTACTTTATTAAAGATTATTTATGAATAAAACTCCTGTTATTCGTTCAAATTTTGACATATATGCAACAGATGACCATCTGTTTGAACAAATATTATACAAGTAATTTAAACAATTCTTATGGTTATATTTATGAGTTATATTCTCATTTTTGGTTCTACCAGTAATTTGTGAAGAAATAAAGGTTTTGTTGTTGATTGTTAAAGTATTTTCTGACATTTTTGACGCGAAATATCATTCATGCATAACCAACAATTTTAAACCACAGCCCACTATTGTACTGGTACTTATAGTTCGATGTTCTATAATTTTGCATACAATTACCAAAATTAAAGAATTATGACGTACTTTTAATTTTGGTGACAACTTGTTGAAATATGTACTTGAAGCGAATTTTGCATAGCATATTTGATATTTTTATAAAGTATATTGTCATTTTTTACCAGGCGAATCAGTATTATGCTAACGGTAAAGTGGGAATCAATTATTCAACATAAAAAAGATTTTATTCAAAATCATATACCTGTTCTTCTGTATTATTAGAACAGAAAAGGGGATGATCAAAAGCAGCATGTAACACCGTGATTCGTAATTCTCCGATAACATTCGTTACCTTTCATTCCTTAAAAATTCCAAATGTTAGATGAGCATATGGGAAGACAGATGCTAGTATGAACATCTTCATTATCCATCTTGGTGGAAATAGGTGGTGTAGAAAATTACGAATGTAAAGGCCTTTCCATTTCCACGATCTAAGGTATTAGAGATTAACATAATTTTTACTCACACCATGATATTTCTGAAATATGAGTTCGCTAGTATCATTCGTTATAAAAAAATATGTCGATGTTGCTATGTGTTTTGATATATAAGCATTTAAAATAACTGTATTATAGCCTGTGCTAGAACGATTTGAAGAACATTAGTTTCCGTTCACCATAAATTCTTTTCTCTTTCATTTGTCTGTAAAGGGATAAATAAATATTGCAGGATGGTAAACAAATGGCCTATCAATTGGGAAAATTGCTTCGCGGCATGTACGACACATTCTTGGGCGATCTATATACCGCAGATCTGGTAGAAGCAACTTCGACAGATTTTGACAGGACGAAGATGTCTGCCCTTCTAGCGCTGGCCGGTTTATTCCCACCTTCCTCGGTCCAAATGTGGGACGATAATTTGTCTTGGATCCCAATTCCATATAATTTCGAGAAAAATGAATACGATTATGTAAGTAGACATAAACAATCAATTTCGTGGAATTCGAGAGAAGTAAACTTTGAAATTGCAGTTTATGAGGAGACCACTTGCTTTTTGTCCCACTTACGTGGCCGAATTGGAGAGAGCTTATAATTCGACCGCATATAGGAAAGTAATAGAAGAGAACCAGGATATCTTGATGTATATAGAAGAAAATGTTGGTAGACCAATTAGGACCTTGGAACATGCGTTTGGTGTATTCCTAACGCTTGGCGCCGAAGATTACATGAACCTCACCTTACCAGCGTGGACCAAAGCGATTTACCCCGAACCGATAGGATCTTTGGCGAGAATGCAGTGCGATTTCGAAAACTACAACGATATCTTGAAGAGTCTAAGTGGAGGTAATAATAATATCGATATTTTTAACGCCGAGACTGGAAAACTTAAAAGGAATTTTTGAATCCTATTAGGTCGTATGCTAAAGAGAGTCATAGAGAACATGAGAGCTAAAGTTGAGGGCAGTCTCAAACCAGACGGGAGAAAGCTCTATCTTTATTCCGGACACGAATACAACGTCATCAATGTTCTAGCCGCCCTCAATATTTTCAAACCTCGCGTCCCGAATTACAGCGCCGCAGCCGTAATTGAATTGCACAAACTACCGGAAACGAACGAGTACTTTGTAAAGGTTAGTTAAATAGTAATCTGCGATTTTATCGTTACAAATATTTCACTTATGCGAGTGTGTTACCTTGTAGGTTCTCTACTCCGAGGGCATGAATAGCGAGGCGATTCTTCAGAATATCCCAGGTTGTGAGAGTGCGTGTAACTTCGAGAAGTTCGTCGAATTAACTAAACCTTACCTACCTCTAAATTATACAGCGGAATGCCGTTCGGAAACTTACCTTGGTTAAAGTATTATTCCTCATATGTAGGAATACATTTCCCGTTTATCATTTGAAGAAGGCCGATAATAACGGAAATTTAGTTCTTTCCGAGTGTATTTTAGCATAAATCAGTATTGAAGTCTTAACGTAATTACAATGTTATGACTCTATTTTCATAAATTGCGAAGACGTTTCGACAAAAAAAAATTATTATAACAGA
The DNA here is from genome assembly GCA_031763485.1 of Osmoderma eremita. Classification (NCBI taxonomy): domain Eukaryota; kingdom Metazoa; phylum Arthropoda; class Insecta; order Coleoptera; family Scarabaeidae; genus Osmoderma; species Osmoderma eremita. Next base: position 200,654 of record JARFOC010000010.1, read on the forward strand.
TTAATTGTAAGTTATTTATTAATAAATGTATATTACTATACAGGGTGTTTACAGTCTTGTGATTTCATTTTCCAGGGGTGATTAATCATCTTAAAGTAACGTAAAAATATCTTAACAAGAGTTGCATAACAAGAGAGATATTAATGTTAAAATTATTTTTGTAGTTTTTATTTTTTTAATTTTTAAGTGGTGATTAAGCATATTAATTTAAACAATTTTTTTATGTTTTTCATGGAATCCACTTCACACTAGTTGTTCAAAGTTATCGCCGTGTTGTTGAACGCAAGGTCTCGCTCGAGGTATCTATGAATTGGCATAATTTACTAGGTCTTGGATATGCTGTTGAATTGTCGCGGCAGAAGCATCAACGCGGTTAGGAAGATCATCTAAATCAATTATACCGTGGATACCATGGTCTTCATAACGCCCCCTAAGTAGAAATCAAGGGGGTTAAGGTTGAATGACCGAGGAGGCTATAGCATAGGACTATCTCGACCAATCCACATTTTCAAACACATTATCTAAATATTGGCGAATTAAACGTTTAAAATGCGGCGGTGCGTCATTGTGAAGAAACCACATTTGTCGACGTACATTCAAAGGAATTTCTTCCAATAGTTCCATCACATGATTAAGCAAAAATAAGAGATAATCATATCCATTCATTCGATTTGGCAACACAAATGGGCCAATAACTTGTCCGTTGACCAGATCTGCTGAGCTACTTCTTATGGGACTAGTATTTCCGAATCTTTGCAAAAAATTGGAAATAACATTGAATATTGGATATTTTACATTAGAGATAAATTATATCCAGTTTGAATCTGTATTTTGGTACATTTATTATGACTATACAGATATTCCCAATTAATGTTTTCTAGCGATAAAAGATGTTATAAATAACAAAAAAAAAAGAAATAAGAAATTAAACAAGGCTAATCGAGGACTTTACGCCAGAAGAATTTTTTTGTGCTCGCTGAAATCCGTACTTATATAGAACAGTTCAAAAGTATGGAACATATGCTAACTTACAGATATGAAAGTTAAAACAATTGTACATATAATATTGTACAACATAATAAAAATTAATATTTTATTGACCTACAATATTTAAATACTTAATAGGAGTATTGCCGAGAAGGCAGTACAGCGCTTATGAGAATATTGCACAGCGATGTAACGTCTTCTTTGCGTAAAAATTTTCGATCGTTAGAAATACAATAATTACGGTAGCATCGAAAATAATACGATAAAAATAAACACAGTGAATAATGACGTGATAAAGAAGACACGAGATCTATAGATAGATAAAGAAATGATAAAAGAATTATCTAAATCTAACTGTATAGATATTGCAATGTTTCAAAAATGATTTTTCAATAACACTAACCTCAAAAACGTTAATGTCAGAATGTGACCTAATTGCACATGTGATTTAATTTACTGTTATGACAATTGAGTTCGATTGTTACATTAGATTGATGTAACCAGGCAACTTTCCGAAGAATGACAATACGATATTGACAGATTTAATTTATGACATATGGATTAAATATTAAATTTACGTATATTGAAGTCTTAATGTTGGATGTGAATGGAATTTTCAAAATTGGCTACTACATAAAAGAATTGCAAGAATTTTAACAATTTTTCAAATAGAATTTATAAATACCTTGACTACCCTTGTTGTTAAAGTATATCGCCTTCCAAACCCTTTTATCTCTGGTTTTCCTTCGTCTCTTTCTTCGTTACTGCAATATTATAAATAGTAGTGGACTAAGAACTCCTCTTTGTGCAACTCCTAGTGTTGTTCTGAGTTCTTTCGTCTCCTGGTTATATATTTTAACAATATTCTCACACAGTGATTAAATTGCTTCTAATTATTCCAGCATCTACTCCATTACTACCCAAGACCTTCCATATTTTTTGTCTATTAATCTTAAATCTAACTAATTTCATTCTATTCAAATCGTTGGAAAATATTGGCACCATTGTGGAGTAGCAAGTGAGATACTTCTACATGTGAATTCTGCAACTAGAAAGGGATAAAAATTGTTCAATAAGAGCTTATACTGTCCTCTGAAAAGGAAACGCACGATTGGTATTAATGTGATGGAGGCAATATTTTAAATTATTTGAAGCACGTATCTCCGACATAGTTTTTTATGGTCGCGGTGAAGTGTAACAAATTTAACTTGAAACTATCCTCATGGAAAGAAATAAATAGAAAAATGATCATAAACTTTTGAGAATCATCTTGATATGCTTGTTAAAAATTAAGATCGCATCCTCTTGGAAAGCGGTGTATCCACAATTGTGTCAAACGATACGCTATTTTTTGTCATCGGAAAGATTATCTTCGAAAGGTTGGGCAATCCGGTCCTCATTCGTCAAAACTTGCCGCTGACGTCGTAAGACGAACGATTTGATAAAACAAATACGTAATCACACCTACAGTGACAAAGATTATCAGACGATGCGGTATAAAGAGGGATGTCAAGAGGAATCAAATAGACAAACCGACGATTTCCTTCTTAACGGCTATAGTAGATAGCAATTTCTGTTGCTTCCCTAAAAGATTCGTTCTTAAACGAGACTGTTTAATTGATATTCGATTTAAGAATTCGGAAGTTGCCGCGTTTAATATTGTTAATTGTACTGCAATTTATTTGTTAATTTCTTCGTTTCTTGGACATCGATATGAACACCTCAATTTTCGTAGCACTTGTGTTCGCAACTTTATTTGCGTACGGTCATCAGGCTGAGGACACGTTACAACTAGTACATGTGGTACGTTTTATATTTAATCTTGTAAAATAGTACTTTTGAAAATCCCTGGTTTATTAATTTTTCAGTTTTTCCGACATGGTAGCAGGACACCGGAAGAGAACCACCTTTACCCTAACGACCCCTACAAGATGGAAGACTTTCAACCAATGGGATATGGACAACTGACTAACGTAAGTTCTTACTTTGTTTCGAATATCTTTGATTACTGTATTAAAGATTATTTATGAACAAAACTCCTGTTATTCGTTCAAATTTTGACATATATACAACAGATAACCATCTGTTTGAACAAATATTATACAAGTAATTTAAACAATTCTTATGGTTATATTTATGAGCTATATTCTCATTTTTGGTTCTACCAGTAATTTGTGAAGAAATAAAGGTTTTGTTGTTGATTGTTAAAGTATTTTCTGACATTTTTGACGCGAAATATCATTCATGCATAACCAAAAATTTTAAACCACAGCCCACTATTGTACTGGTAGTTTTAGTTCGATGTTCAATAATTTTGCATACAATTACTAAAATTAAAGAATTATGACGTACTTTTAATTTTGGTAACAACTTGTTTAAATATGTACTTAAAGCGAGTTTTGCATAGCTTATTTGATATTCTTATAAAGTATATTGTCTTTTTTACCAGGCAAATCAATATTATGCTAACAGAAAAGTCGGAATCAATTATTCAACATAAAAAAGATTTAATTCAAAATCATATACCTGTTCTTCGGTATTATTAGAACAGAAAGCGAGGTGATCAAAGGTAGCACGTAACACCATGATTCATAATTCTCCGAAAACATTCGTTATCTTTCATTCCTTCAAAATTTCAAATGTTAGATGGGGATATGGGAAGACAGATGCTAGTATGAACATCTTCATTATGCATATTGGTGGAAATGGGTGGTGTAGAAAATTACGAATGTAAAGGGCTTTCCATTTCCACGATCGAACGTATTAGATATTAACATAATTTTTACTCACACCATGATATTTATGAAATATAAGTTCACAAGTGTCATTCGTTATAAACAAATACGTCTATGTTGCTATGTATTTTCATATATAAGCATTTTAAATAACTGTATTATAACCCATGCTAGCACGATTTGAAGAACATTAATGTCCGTTCACCATAAATTCCCTTTCTTTTTCATTTGCCTGTAAAGGGATAAATAAATATTGCAGGGGGGCAAAAAACGGACCTATCAATTGGGAAAATTGCTTCGCAGCATGTACGACACATTCTTGGGTGATATATACACCGCAGATCTGGTAGAAGCAACTTCAACAGATTATGTCAGGACGAAGATGTCTGCCCTTCTAGTTTTGGCCGGTTTATTCCCACCTTCCTCGTCCCAAATGTGGGACGATAATTTATCTTGGATCCCAATTCCATATAATTTCGAGAAATTTGAATACGATTATGTAAGTAGATATAAACAATCGATTTCGTGGAATTCGAGAAAAATAAATTTTGAAATTGCAGTTTTTGAGGAGAGCAATTGGTTTTTGTCCCACTTACGTGGCCGAATTGGAAAGAGCTTATAATTCCACCGCATATAGGAAAGTAATAGAAGCGAACAAGGATATCTTGATGTATATAGAAGAAAATGTTGGTAGACCAATTAGGACCTTGGAACATGCGTTTGGTGTATTCCAAACCCTTGGTGCCGAATATTACATGAACCTCACTTTACCAGCGTGGACCAAAGCGGTTTACCCCGAACCGATAGGATCTTTGGCGAGAATGCAGTGCGATTTCGAAAACTACAACGATATCTTGAAGCGTCTAAGTGGAGGTAATAATATCGATACTTTTAACGGCGAAACTGAAAAACTTAAAAGGAATTTTTGATTCGTATTAGGTCGTATGCTGAAGAAAGTCATAGAGAACATGAGAGCTAAAGTTGAGGGCAGTCTCAAACCAGACGGGAGAAAGCTCTATCTTTATTCCGGACACGAATACAACGTCATCAATGTTCTAGCCGCCCTCAATATTTTCAAACCTCGCGTCCCGAATTACAACGCCGCAGCCGTAATTGAATTGCACAAACTACCAGAAACGAACGAGTACTTTGTAAAGGTTAGTTGAACAGGAATCTGCGATTTTATCGTTACAAATATTTAACTTATGCGGGTGTGTTACCTTGTAGGTACTCTACTCCGAGGGCTTGAATAGCGAGGCGATTCTTCAGAATGTCCCAGGTTGTGAGAGTGCGTGTAACTTCGAGAAGTTCGTCGAATTAACTAAACCTTACGTACCCCTAAATTATACAGCGGAATGCCGTTCGGATACTTACCTTGGTTAAAGTATTATCAGTATGTAGGAATACATTTTCCGTTTATCATCTGAATTAGGCCGATAAGAACGGAAATTTAGTTCTTCTAGTATTTTAGCATAAATCAGTATTGATACCTTAACGTAATTACAATGTTATGACTCTATTTTCATAAATTGCGCAGACGTTACGACAAAAAATATTATTATTATAGATTAATTGTAAGTTATTTATTAATAAATGTATTGCGATGCTACAAAATTGATTTTTATATAGCACTAACCTTGAAATACGTTAATGTCAGAATGTGACATTAACGCACATATGTTTTGAAATACTGGTATGACAGCTGGGTTCGTTTGTTACATCTGATGGATGTAACCAGGCAATTTTTTGAAATATAACATTACTACATATACCGGAATTGGTACGTTTAATTTACAAATATTGAAAACTTGGCATTGGATATGAATTTAGAATTTTGAAAAACCGTTACTATGTAATAGAGCTACAATATTTCAAAATTAACTTAATAAATACCTTAAATACTTTGTTGTGTGTATGTGTATCGTGTTCCAACCCTTTTCTCTCTTCAATTTTCTTTCACCCCTCTCCTCTTACTGCAACCTCCAGTATCTCTTTCCTTTCAACTCCAACCTCCAGTATCTCTTTCCTATATTTTTGTGGATCGTGCAATTCACTATTTAATATGGCTTAAATTCTTTAAATTGTTCGCTAGAAATTCTCGCCTGACTTATAAAAAAATTCTCACTTGACGTTGAAAAATAAATATTCTTTTACCTAGCCTCTGGCTGGACTATAGTTCCCACCGTATAGGATTCTAGTTCACTAACCTTATTAAATAACCGAATAGATAGAATAGATGCAGACACTTCACTTTAATAACTTAATTTGCAACCGATAATAGGTTCAAAACAAAAGCATGTAATGGTCGCGTATACTGCAGACAAATTCGACAACGGTAATATAAGATCAACAAAAACACAACGAAGTGGTGAGAAAGATCATAACAGTGTTCCTTGTTAAAAAAAAGTTCTATATATTTTATGAAAAACATTTTATTCATATACTTAACGGAGGATAATACAATATATAAACGAGTTTTCTATCAATTCCTTTTGGATCTCTTCGACATATGTATTTACTAGGCGTGGATTACAAAATCAAGCAACAACGTCAAATCGTATATTTTTACAATCTCTTATATATTTAATGGTGTACTTTATCATATATTTCTTTATTTTAACCGTTGCATTTGTATATGCTCTACATAAAATTGAACTGTAATTAAATCAGTTACAGAAGAATGTAAAATGTTTCTAGGGAGCGACCAACAATTCCGAAAACCACGACTTGACGACTGTCAATTTAGTAATTTTACATTTTAAAGTTGATTTTGTCGGCTTGATTATGTTGGCAACAAAGATCACATTGGAGTTCTCTGTCGGTTTAGTTGTAATCTATTCTCGGTTTCTTTCTAGAATTCCGAATGATAAATACAGATTAGTAATATCGGGAGATGAATTGCGTACAATACGTAATTAGAGTAAGGTATGTCAGTAAGCTAACTGTCATATTTGTAACAGTCTAAAATGTTCAATTTGGAACACGGAAGTTTTCTTACTGAAAGTTATAAAAAAAAACCATACGTCTTTTTTCAAAGAGTTTTTCTCGAAGTTTCTTTCAAATAGTTGTTTCATTGTTAAAACAATCATCCGGCACTTGCAACAAAGCATTTTACAGCAACATAACCTAAAATTATTATGTCAGTATATCAGTTTGCGATACGGTGACATTACTACTTAAGCAGTGTGGTAAACTTTGTGGAAAAAATACAAAGCCAATAAAATTATATACAAGGTGGATAAACCGAAATAAAATAAAGTAAAATAAAATATGGGGAAAATAATAAAAATAAAAAAATAAAAAGGGGGGATCCCTTCAAAAATTAAATTATAGAATTAAATAAAAAATAATAAAAAAGGGGTCCCCATCTTAAAAATTTAAAGGTATTGAGTGTGTTTGAAAAAAAATAAAAAAAATATATGAAAAAGGGGAGCCCCCTTTGAAATTTTAAAAGCCTCAAAAATGTTTGAAGAAATTAAAAAATATTTTAAAAAAGGGGGGCCCCCTTGAAAATGTAAAAGTTTTGAAAATGATTGAAAAAAATAATTGGAGGAGGGCCCCATATTATTTGATAATTTTTAAAATTTTTCTAATTGATTTTTTTCATTTCTTCATTTTATATTTTTAGTTGTTTTTTAATTTTTATTGAAAATTCTAGCATAGACCACATTGTAAAATTACACACTTCAAATAGTGTAATAAATAAAAAAAATAAAACTACATGCCTACATACGTGTGTAGTGTAATATGGTTGTCTAGGCTCTTATCAATACTCCTTCGTGTTAGTTATTACCTTTAAGTGATATGATGTTAAAAAAAAATAAAACAAAAGGAAACATTACTGCTTAAGCAGTGTGATAAACTTTGTGGAAAAAATAAAAAAAAGCCAATAAAATTGGAAATTGAATTGATCGCACGGTACAATAGTATGTTAAAGAACGACATAAAACAGGACTAAAACGCGCCAGCCCAAGTCTACTAATGACTAGGTACCTCATGACACGAGCTTTTAGGTTATTTTTTCGAATTTGCCTTGTTCATGCTTCTTCTACATGAATAATTAAAAAAAAAATTTTCATGGTAACCGTTGGCAATAACTTATGATATTTCAATTTAAAATTTAGATACGTTTATACTGCTTATATTTTGAACCGTTTCTGAAACTATAGAAATTACATCTCCTGCAGCTATCATTTATGATTATTTGATGGATATCTACTACTTACATTTGACAGTTTGACTTCGCATTTTTAGACGTTGACGTTTAAGAAGAAGAACCAATGTGAGAAGTTTAGGTAAAGCAATTCCACAACTTAACCCATCATTGTTCATAAAACGTTTACACTTAATTAAAAATAAAACTAATATCTAGTAACACTTCAGACTAAAATGCGAGTTAGGAGAAGCGATCGATGTATTTACGAATACCTGACATTGATGACGTCACCTGTCAACACTGCCACCTTGCTTTTTCAGTGGTGACATTTTTAGTCACGTGGTTTTCGGGAATGTAGTTCTTTCTTGATTTAATATACGATATAATGTGTACATAGTAGGAAAAATATTGTACATTCTTTTATTTAGATCACACGCAATTCAATTTTAACCATAAATTCATACTATTGCTAACAAAAATTATATTCTATATGTACAATTATACTGTGTGTTCCCATAATATTCAGGCAGTCTATACAATAATCAACTATTTGTTTATTCAGCGCTAAGTTCCAAACTAATTTTATTCAGTTTTAACTATTCTTTTTTTTTTTCGTTAACGGAATTTGTAGTTTATTGATGTTATTAATATTAATCATTACCGTTAGGGGTGTATGGAATTATATAAATATTTTAATGTTAATCTATTTTACATCGTTTATTAACGTGCACCCTTATGTTAACCTTCATTTATCCTATATTCGTTTAATAATTAAAAATTACTGACTGGCGGTTTTAGGGTTTTCCCCTCCAACTGCCCTTGCCCCCCACCCTATCCTTGCTTGAGCCACTCACATACCATATCGATGAGTTAATCAGCTCACTGTTATTGTATAGAGACACATATAGTTCCTTAAGACGCGCAATTGTAGAGGAATGTGGTGGGAGATGCATTTAGGATTTGGCCTAAAATCGCCGGGCAATGTTAATAATATTTATGTGTAATGGCCATATATATATATATATATATATATATATATATATATATATATATAATACCACTATATTGCGTGTTTCCTATAGGCCCAAGGTGATTTCTTTCCGACGAGAGAGAAAGAGTTAGGTAGTTGACTTGGATTAAGAATAGCAAGGGTCCCAGAATGGAGCCCCGGGGCACACCACATCTGATTTTGGTCTTGAAGCGTTCCAGCCCGTCAGTTGCACCCTGTCACTAAGGTAAGATTTTATGAGGCCAAATGGATTTGCTCTGCCATAGTGCTCTAGCTTCTCCAGCAAGATATCGTGATTCACAGAATCAAGAGCCTTTGATAGATCATCTGGGTCCACGCACCAGAATCAAAAGCATCCTAAATCTGTTCGATCATTTGTGATACCCAACTGATTTTCGAGCGAATCCTTCTCTAGCCGTGCTGTTTTTATGACAGATTTATCGACTTAACTAGTAGTTCGATTGTTTATATCTCTAGATATCTTTTCTTCTCCGATGTTTGCTTGGAATTCTCTTTTTTTACCCGCAATATAGGAGTATTACATATATGCTAATGGCACTAGCTTCCATTTTTTCCTGTATAAATATGTGTCTATATGTAAATTTTAGTTACTGTGTTATGTCCTTCTATAATACGAGCGAAAATATTTACTTTTACTCAATATGAAGTTTCTGTAACAAATCACATGACCAAAAAGAAATAAGAGATAGCCTTCGAATCAAAATTTGTATCAACAATTATATTTTCTCCCTAAGATACGTAAAAATATACAAAATACTTATTTCCTCCCCAAAATGCCAATAACTTGCTGATTCGATTTTAAAGAGAAAACAAGAAATAGAAATTTTTTATCGAATAGTTATATCTAAGATATCTAGGAATTTAAGGACTTTATCGAAGAACATGGATATTGAATGTGAACTTATCAAGTTTAGGTGTTCATTCGCTACAAAAACAAGGTTGAGACAATGGGGAGTGCTGAAACCACTGCTATTTATAATATACATAAATGAAGAAAATGAAATGGACCGATGAAGTCACTCCATCTGAAAATCTGAAGAACAAGATCCAAGCCGCCAAAATGAAGTATGCGAGGAGACTAATGCAATATATTGGACGTCGAGAGGAATAGTGATAAAAAAGAACAACCAGATGTGGTAAATATAAACTAATATTTAGGGAGTACCTCCTTAGGTGGTGGGGACACATGGTGAAATTTTGGTTTGGTGACCATGGGATGTGTGCAGAAATTTGCAAAGGAATACGCGAAAAAAGATGAAGTTTTCTTTATCATTCCGGCTTATGCCTTAACAACCATTATTACTCGACTATATACAATTTACATTTCAACAAATACTCTATCAAATCATATAAAAAGATGTAACGAGAAAAATACAAAATATCTATATCAAAAACAATAGCGTTAAATGGTTATTTCCGATACATCTTGCAACTTACCTAAGTGCAGGAACACTGGACTCAACCCCGTTGCGTGTTATAAATTAGAATTTTCGTTCGAGAAACAGGCGAGATGGAAAAAAAAATTGATGTAGAGCGAAGATAAATGGCCGTCCTTTTTGCAAGAGTAGTCCCGGACGCGGATAGATATATCAATGTTAGTGCAGTAGCCGGTCCATCTACGCATTGTCGAATCTGAAAGCTTGATTCATGCGACGGAGTCGGTTGTAAAAAGTTAATTGTGCCAATTTAGTTTCGAACGACGTCTATAAAATCGTACGTGTGCGATGCTCCTATCACGACCAGTTAGTTCCCCCTGATGAATGATATGTGGCCCTGGGAAATTGGAGCTTTGACGAAATATTATCGGAATTTGAATTTGCATCGATAAATAGTCGTTCCATCATCGTTTTTGAGCTTTATTTGTAGGGAATGGAAAAATGGGGTTTCTCCTCGGAAGCGTTTTCATTTCTACTCGAAAAGCCCGTGTCGATAAATTGTTTTCGGCGCTAATTTGCGAGTACAAACGCTATTTTTATAAATATGAACGGTGTAAAATATGGTTCCATATTCTAAGTTATTAACATACAATATTATTTACATCGTATTTTCATCGTAGAGTGTATTTATTCTTATTCCTATTATTGTAATAATTATAGGTAGATGTAACCACTAGTTCATAAGCATACGTTTTCATATTTCTTTCGTTTATCTTTCTTATAAGGACGAGGTTATTACAATGCCGTTATTACGTAAAAATGTTATATATTTATACAAGGTCGGGCAATAATTTTTTTTCTGAATCGTATTGTAAACAGTTTCGAGTAGTTTCGTAATGATATGCTTTCTATACACGAGGGGGTATTTGATATCTAGTTGGCACGGACACCAGAGTGTGGAAAATCAGAAAATTTGATTGATTCGCTTGGGATATTAAACTTTAACAGAGGGTGAACAAAAGGAAATAAAAGAAACTATAATAAAATCATATAAAACAAAGTAAAATAAAATATGGGAAAAAATAAAATAAAAAAGGGGGACCCCTTAAACAATTAAATTAGAGAATTAAATAAAAAATAATAAATAAGGGGTGCCCATCTTAAAAATTTAAAGGTATTGAATATGAAAAAAATATAAAAAAATATGGGACCCCTTAAAAAATTAAATTAGAGAATTAAATAAAAAATAATAAATAAGGGGTGCCCATCTTAAAAATTTAAAGGTGTTGAATATAAAAAAAATATAAAAAAATATGAAAAAAGGGGACCCCCTTTGAAATTTTAAAAGCCTTAAAATTGTTTGAAAAAATTAAAAAAAAATATTAAAAAAGGGGGGCCCCCTTGAAAATGTAAAAGTCTTGAAAATGTTTGAAAAAAATTATAAAAATATAATTGGAGGGGGGCCCCATATTATTTGATAATTTTTTTATTTTTCTATTTGATTCTTTTCATTTCTTTATATTTTTAGTTGTTTTTTTTTTATTTAAAATTCTACCATGGCCCACATTCTAAAATTACACACTTCAAAAAGTGTAATCATTAAAAAACTTAAAACTACATACCTACATACGTGTGTAGTGTCCTTAATATGCCGCAATTAATGTCAAACTGGTCGTCTAGGCTCTTATCAATACTCCTTCGTATTAGTTAGTGATATGATGTTAAAAAAAATTAAAACAAAAGGAAATATAAAATACAAATAATAGGATACGGTGGCTTAAAATAGTAAAAATAAAAAATACCCTTACCACCACGATGAGTGAAGAACTCCGGATAGCAGAATCTACGAAGGAAGATAATGTTAGACGTCGCACTCAGGGAGATATGCACCACAGCGCGACGTCGAACATTATCTTCCTTCGTAGATTCTGTTGAGGATGGCAACTTAGTTGCCGAAATACATATCCGGAGCTCTTCACTCATCGAGGTGGTAAGGGTTTTTTTTATTTTTTATTTTTACAAAAGGAAATATACATTGATTCCAAACGAATATGAAATGATGAATATTTTGATTTTCTCGACGGATATTTACACTCGCTTTAATTCACTTTACAAAAATGACAGATATACTATTTGAAATATTTCCGAGATAAAAGAAAAACGTAGATAAAAAAAAGTATTGCCCGCAGAATCGTTATTTGAACTCTTAACGATCCGTTGTTTTTTTGTCTCTTCGTAGTAAAAATATACTTATAGAAATCTTATAGTTTGTAAATGAGCATTTTCATTATTTCGGTGGCGGACAGCGAACCACTGTGGTCGTCGCGAATTCTGAGAATTTCTTATCGATGGGTATGCGATCATCGTACAATGTGGGCGCTTGAAGAATGATACCGGCTGTTCCGACGAGCACCGCTAACGTGAAGATCCACAGGAATAGTCTGTCCAATACCATAGCTACGTACTTCCAATCTTCTTTTACCTGAAAATAGAAATAATAAAAGTTAAAGCAACAATTATATCAAACTGTCAAAGCTGTTGCCTATGGCCTTGCCTGCTTGGAGTTTTGGGAAATCAAATAGTTTTTTTTTTGGCTCAATTTTATCAAGGGTATTTGAGAGGTTGGTCTTTTAAGGTAATAATTAGTATTCACTGTAAGCAATCTATTCGAACTAGAAATTATATAGGATTTTATGATACTGCCAGTGTTGCGCAATTACCAGTGTGTGTGTGGCCAAATGTGTTTGTGTTTGGGACATCCTGTGCGCAAGACATTACAAAAACATTCATCGCTATTATTTTAAGTCAAATGTTATTGTAGAATAAGCTGACTATTTGTTACTTTAAACTGTACATGTATTATTTCCTTTCCGCTTTACATATTGTCAAAATAAGCTAACGTTTCTGGACCACCCATTTAATGTTTAACTAGAGTCCTTTTTTCGCTTAAATATTGTTCTATTTCATAAATTCCTTTGTTACATTCCTAAGAAGTTTTTCCGTAGTTTATTTTGTCAATTTCTTTGCTTGCATAGTTTATTTTACCAGATTTCTTGCCTGTTTATTTTCGGGTAAAATCAAGCTACAGCGAGCGACCGCTTGATTGAAATTTTGCAAAATGCATATATCACTTGAGAGGGCTTCAAGAGGAACTGATGCAGATTCTTTGTAGCTATCGGTACTGAAAAAACGAAGTCGACTCTATTTCATTATTATTGTAGTTTTAAGCGATCAATGATTCCAAAATCATGTTTGAACCGAATGCATTGACGATAAGGCGATTTTTGCAACATTAATTGTCTTAACTTCTTCCTTCCATACGAAGTGAAAAATGGTTGCTGTTTCTATCAGATGCCGAGCCTTAGATGGATGACCAAAGCCGAAAAGGAATATTTTATCCAAAATTAATACATGTAATTTGCCTGGTAGCTACAAGGACTCAACAGAGTTGGAAAAGAAATACAAAGAAAATTTCCTTTTGTTAATGAAGTATTTCTTAAGATTTTTTTTAGAATACAGTTCTATAGAGGGAGGGTTTCTAACGTTACATTTCCACCCCAACCAGTTCTAATAAGTTGGAAAACCTATCTAGAAGCTTTGTAATTTTATCCAGTTCTTCTTACAATTTCTTCAATTTAAATAAATTTCAATGCAAAACAATTAGTTGAGAATACTAATCTAGAGCAGTAAATTGCTTGTATAAAAGCCAACTATAATGCTGTGTCAGCATCAATAACTCAAGTAGAATCCAAAAAATTATCTTTAGTAGAGGGGGTAAATTTAGTAAAAAAAATGAATCGTCTTGTGGTATTGTTCAGGGCAAAATTAGGGTAAATATTCTTGATAAATTTAAAACCATAATAAATAAAAATGTTGGATTTGTTACTCTCTATTTGCAGGTTTTTAAATGGTGAATTTACTGACATACTTTCTATGGATGGAATCATAGTGTATTACAGAGCTTGAAAAATGTTCATGTAGAAAGAATTTTTCTTCCATTTCTATCAGAACACATATATACTTGTAGTATTTAGATAGAAGACACCTCGACAATCCAAATCTTGGAAAACATTACTTACTCTTTCTATAACGAATTACTAAATCCAAATAACAACTAACACTACAAATAACACTACAAGTTCAACATAAAATACCAAGTATTTATATTTTGTGCATTATTTCATAATCATACTGTTATATTGGTATCATACTGGTATATTTTATGTACGACATCTGAGTAATAATTTGTTTCTGATGTATTGAATATAAAGCAGAGAAATTTTTTATTTTTATGTCAGAATTTTGTTACTTCTTTACAAGTTACATCAGTAATTTTCTCTGCAGGAATATCAGATATTCAAATGGATTTACTCTCAAACAAGTCACGTAAAACTGCTCGTGTAAGAAGCAGTCTAGTTCGATTCAGTTACTGCTATTTTTAAGTAATACATCGATGATTTTACAAAACTTTTTATGTTTGGATAATGTTGACGGTACTAAGTGTAAAAACCGAGTTCTGTCATCGGTAACATAGCATTAAATAAATATTCTTTCCAGTTCGAAAGCAGTTTCAATCAATGCGTACTTCACAACTATTATCCTGTTTCTGTTCGTAAGATATTATTTATTTGTGTTTACAAAAATGACGACATTTGATAAAAAGAAGTTCTGAGCAATTCCGTCACCTCTATATCAGCGAATGTCAGAGGGAATAGTGCGACTGAGTTCTCAAGATTATTATCGAAGACGTATTGAGGCTGAACACAATATATCGAAACAAGTGACACATCTATATAAGGCGAACGGTGTGCCATCCCAAACGCAATTTCCGCCACTGCCGTGTAGGGATGCTCCTTGGAATATCTCGTACATCAAGTGGGAACAAATACGTTCCGAAAGAAATTCCTAAAATAGCAGCTTCAAGGCGAACATCTTCGGGAATTGTATCGAGGGTTTTTCGGATATTCGTATACATATATAGAGTTCATACGGATGATTGATGGCGTATTTTTAATGCAGACGTGTCAGAAATTTACCATAATCTATTCCGTAAATTCTGCTACGTAATTGTATGCAATATATCTGTAACAATATATCTTGCTGTTGCCTTTAATTTATCAACCTTCAGCGAACTTGGATCAGGTAGTCTATTCCGACAAACTGTTCGTATATTACAACATCAATAGATATCGAATTAAAAACAAATGTCGGGAATTTATGAGATTTCTTGCGGCGACTGTGCTAAGGTTTATATTGGACAAACAAGAAGAGCTATGGAAACACGGTTTAAAGAACATATCGCTCATTACCGCTACAATGGATTAGAATTATGGAATGTAGCGTAACACATGAGTGAAACAAAACATCGAATCAATTTGAAATTAGAAAAATCGTAAATTCGCGCGAGAATTAGACGACTATCAAACAGTATATATTAAAAAAGGTACGAGCTTGTTAATTCAGGAAAAGATAGAGATAGATATATGTACATGTCAAGTTTAGAGAGAGAGCACTAAATGGAGCACAATTTGAGCATACGAGATAATAATACATACTGTTTTTACCTTTCTTTCGTTCCATTTTGTTTTATTTAGCTTTTAAATACATTTTGAATAACAATTGGTGCTCGTCATTTGTTTCCAAGGCAAGTGGTATTTTTACACACGACTAAATAATTATTTTGTTACTTTTTTTGAAATTTTTCTAATGTAAAGATGTACTTGTGATACATTGTTGTTTTCAGAAAAAAATTCTCCAACAGAATCATAAAAAAAAACAGTGTAGTCAAATTAAAAAAAAAAAAGAAACTTGGCCTTAAAACCTTAAAACGCTTAAGTGCTATAAATAATTTACACTTCACACGCAATACACATTTACACAAACCTAATGTAGAGCGATACAATAGGCCTCAAGGCCGCAGTGTTGTCTCTGCATTAGGATACAAATTAATTGACGTTTCTCGTAGAGCGTAGGCCGGCCAATGGGAGAGCTTTGGAACTTGGGATCGTTCGGGCCATCTGCGCGTCGTGTTCCAGTGGGTGCGGTGAATCGCCCCAGGGGGCAACCGAGGGGCCCATTGACATTTCTAAATTCCTATCCGGTGCCCAAAAAATCGCGCAATTTCAATAAAATACCGCCCGCACCGTAAACCGCACCCACTCGGACGAGTTAGCGGAGTCAATTTCGCATTAAAAGGGCACATTTTTTATTCCCGCTCATGGGACGCCTTTTAGTATATTATAACAAACAAAGGCGCTACAGACTCGTCTTATTTATAAGACAGCCTCTATATTATACAAGATATATAAATGTACCACCGAGAATTTGAACTCTCAGCAAGTCCTTTTTTGAATAGACCTTAATTCGTTAGGAAACTAAAACGAAAAGTTTGTTTTTGGCAGGAAACATAGACAAGTTTCGAATACTTTTCACGTGAAAATTTGCCAAATTTCTTTTTCGGAGCGTAATTTAAAAACAGTCGAGATATCGGATAACAAGAAACGACATGGTATACATAAATGTCGACATATATCGATCACGTGCCGAAGAAGTTGGCCGCCCTACCTTCGTAGAGTCCTCCAACATTTTCGTGTGTTCCGCTATAAATCTGACGCAGAAACACGATTTGTGTATTTCCATGGGACATTTCGAATGCGAGAAGGCCGGATTGCGGAGTACGGGGCTCTTGATGGTCGAACCGCCCTCGGTGACTGCCACGTCTTCGCATTCGCTCTGCTGTCTGAGCACGGGGCCGTGTATTTGGCAACTGCCGCCAAAGGGACCTCCGTCCGCCAGGCTAAACAAGAGAGATGTCGGGTTAAATGGCTTCTGTGCAAAGGTAAAGGTTATCTGTCAACAGAATACATAGCGAACAGAGGATGTTTAATAGTTTACATCGTTAATTAAACAATTTTACTGTTCCACTAATTGTATTCAATTGTTCTTCTATTGATTTCGAACTTAATACTAGCAGAGTAGCCATTTGTCATAAAGATTAGCGGTAAACTACATACTATACGTCCAACAGTTCTTTACCCACGCGTAAGTGGTTTATATAGCAATAATACTCATATGCTATTCAGTGCATTTCGTACAATTTCCGTTTAATACAAGAGCGAGAAAGTAAATTCAACTTGAAACGTTCGTCTTCTAACCGTTGGTTCAAGCAATCGAAAGACTAATATTGCGCGTTACTGAAATTGAAAAGAGATGGAATACAGTCGAATAATAGTATTATTAAACGTGCTGCAATTGTACGGCTATCTGACTGCCCAGCAAATAGACGACCCCTTATATCATTTGTCAAGGTGGAGATTGGTGCTCAGATACCAAAATCCGTTGCTACTATGTATTTGTTCATCATCAAATTTTACACCATGTAAAT
>JARFOC010000010.1:254183-266463 GCA_031763485.1 Osmoderma eremita
ATGGAACGATGGTTTATGTAAGGAAAAGTGAGGAATGGTGAGAAAATGTAAGATTTAGGGCAAATAGAAAGCAGCTATTGTGTTAAATTAGCTACTTTTGAATCTAACTGCACGCGTATGTTTTAATGTGTGTGGCAAATGATCAAATATCTTAATACATTGCCATGCAGCTTGTTTCTGCACTTTTGCTAAATGTGTTTGTGGTGGCAATCAGTGCTGCCAACTCAAGGGAAAATTCCCGAATTTTGGGGGAATATTTTGGGAACAGAGTATTCTTAAGTCATTAAATCTCTCAGGGGAATTTTTGGGGGATTCTTTTTTACGTGAGGGTATTTTTAGATAGTGGTCATATATTTAATACTCCCATATTGCGTGTGCTTCTTACGCACAAAGTAAAAATGTTGGTCACGAGCAAGAGAGAATACTACCCTACTGCGCACACTTCGATTATGGCGCGGTACTCTTTTAACTCACCAATTCAATAGAGAATCAACGCATGCATATACAAGGTAGTTTGTCCTAGTTTGTGTATGGTAAACGGTAAATGCATCGTTTCTGAATAAAAATTCGGTTTTTTGTTCATTTACTTTAATTACCAAAACCAAACTATGACAAACCAACCGATAAACAAATTAATAGAAGCTTAAGTAATAAAATTGCTGTTATTAAGTAGACATGTAAAGAAACCGAATTATTTAAAAAATTATAGTTAAGAAAATGTTGATAAATGTATTTAGCTAGTACCTAGTTATAAGTTATAGTTGTTGTTAGTTGTCTCATTTAGTTTTTAAAAAAAAATTTAAATGTACTTATTGCATAAAAGGAAAAAAAAGGGGATGTTATAAGTGTACATCTAGAGAAACAGTTGGCACTCCCGGAGAGGGTGGCAACACAGAACAATAGAAGAAGTAGCATGTAAGGTAGTCCTGATGTAGACAGACAGTTTTCAATAAAGTTATTATATTAAACATATTAACATCGTTGTATTAATATAACAGTAATATTCATGGCTTACCCTAATTATGAATTCGATTGATCACCCGCCATTATTAATTAGAGTAATTAATAATATTGTAACAGTAGCTGTTTTGCTGAGAAACAAAAATAAAATCCAGTGTCCACGTGCAAAACTGCCTAGAATAGCATTATATAGAATATGTTGTAGAAGTTAGGTTACAATTTGAATTTTGCCGCCTTTTTATAATGAGAACCATATGCATCTAAGTTCACTACTCTGTATCCTTTTGTCATATAGTAATAAGGGTGTCTACTACCTATCTCTCAAGTATTACTCTGTTGTTATAATATAAACTCTTATACGTTAAACAACTGCTTTATTATTTAATCAACTACGGTCTGTTACAACAGAATAGAATTATATAGAATAGAATTATGTACAATAGAATTATATACAATAGAAACACTGTAACAATTCAGTAAACTAATTAACCGTAATTTTATTCAGATCCACGCAAGCCCTTAACTTACTGACGTGAGCCCTAATCTAATGCCGCAAAAACTTGGAAAACACAACGACTCATTCGCTTAATTAAACTTTGGACACCTATTTCGGTTTTATGGCCGCTACTGTGCGGGCTGCCTCAGAACGAAAAAAGTTTCGAGCATTCCCCCGGCATTAAACTTAATTACGCTGACAAAATCTGTTGGAGAATGAACTATAATTTATGATGTGCGTCACGAGCAAGTCTAATGCGTATACTGGAGCAACATATGATGTGTGTCGGGGCATACGTTACATACATCTGTCCGCCAGTGCTACATAATTCGAAGTACATCCTCAAGTATATACATATACGGGGAAATATTGATAAGTATTTCCCATATCAGATAAATCGTGATTATTTCAATACAAAATTTTATTTAACCTCCTTTTAGACTTTAAATTTAGCGGAATTCTCATGAAGTATTTCTAAAAATTTAAAAACATTCTACGTCTATGTATGCATAACATCGCGTTCAAATGGATGCAAATATTGACATGCGGTTAGTGAAAAGTATAGCTCTTTTGACACAGTTACCACGCATTACAAAGCATATCATATGATTTGACAGATATATAGATAGGTTATGGTTAAAAAATACGAAAACTATCAATACTTAGAATAGAATGACAAATGTCAAGTGAATGCATTGACAACTTACTTTATCTATGCAACTGATTGAATTGAAGTAATCCTACGCGGACGTAGGATGTCACTAGATTTGACATTACTATGCATTTGCTAAATGTGAAGTTATGTTTGTCTGTGTTGGTATGATTTTAACATTATCGCTGTCAAAAGTCGAGAGCTATAGTGCGGGATTACGACAATCAATTTTGCGCTCTCTGTATAAACTTTAACGAACAAAACATATAACAACTTTTTCCTTACCTTTGCGAACTCAAGTTGTCTGGTGTTGGCTCTGGTTTACTGCTAGCGCTGCTGTAACAAGAAAAGCCATCATAACCACACTTTCCGTGTCTGACAGAAATAAACGGAGACACTTTAATCTATACATAAAACCATAGTTCTAATTTAATCATGATAGTAATACATAGATATATCTGAACGCGAAAGAAAAATAACAACTGGGGAACTAACTTCAACATTACATCCTCTACAAGAAAATCTAATCAGTTTAATGTCATAATTTTCCGTCTCGCTCAACGCCAATAAAGTAAAACCTGCAGGGTGGAACACGAAATGACTATCGGGAACAAGTTTTGCGTAAAATGTGTGGGGTTAATATTGGAGTGGATAGATGCGTGTGCCTCCCGGCGTATCCGGCATAATTGAATTATGTAAGCTTCGCGTGATATCTTTCCGGAAAACCGCCCCATTCGCAGTATGCGTACGCTTAGGTACGACCGTATAAAGCTGGGTTAGGCTTTTTTAAAAGGTTCCGTATTAGTGCTATGTTTGCTCTTAGGGCTGAATGCACAAGCTCACCGCAAAGACCGAGTACATATTCGCTTTCAAATGTCGTAGAACTGAAATTTTACAATTTACGGAGATGTATTTATATATTTAGTATATAAAATTCTCTGATACACAGATTCAAATCACATTTCACAGTTCTCAATCGCACATCTTGAATTATTAATTTCAGACATTTTTAGAAACCCCTTTTTGTGAACCGTTGTGTATAATATGAATGCGTGATACATTAATAAAGTGCATTTAAGGAAATAAAGCTCCGCGAATAAACAACCGACTTTTGACATTTCGTCTTTTCATGACATGGTTGCCACACATTACAAAACATATCATATGGTTTGACATATATACAGATAAGTTATGACTAAAAAAATACGAAAACTATCAATACTAAATAGACCGTCAAAATGACAAATGTCATGTAAGTACGTTGACAACTTACCTTATCTATACAACTGGCAACATTCTAATTGAGGAAATCCTACGGACAAAATGTCACCAGATTTGACAGTACTAGTATTTGCTAAATATTGTATTTGGTCGTGTTGGTATGATTTCAACTTTATCGCTGTCAAAAGTCGGCTGTGTCGTTGTTTAATTAACAGATTTAAGTCCCATTAACCGTCACCTGCTGGACTTATTGATTTATGGAAAAATTACGTAATTTAGCGACTGACTGAGTTAATTAAATGAATTTAATTTAATGCGCGCGTATCTACATGTGAAATAACCGTTGATATTATGTCATTGTATTGATAGATGTAAATTGTGTTCCTTAAATATTTCATTTGCACTGTAGGTGAATGATGTGTACCTACATACATCTGAATTCCGAAATGTGAATCCGCCTTAACCTTATTTCCGGGAAAGCAACCTAATAATAAACCTCATTACATCTGTAGTAGGGTAGTAGATATCCGCGTTAGAAATCAATTGAAATTAGATATTTACGTCATCTTTTTGTTTTGTGCCCAACTTCCCTATAAATCATACGCTGACTTGTCATGGCTGTAGTTGTATTTTGTGTGTGCAAAGTGTTCCATGGCTTTGTTACTACGCCGTAAGAGGGAAGGAGTGTTGATTTTTTCTAGTTTTTAATTCACTTGTTATTGTTACTTTACAGAATTGAAGTTATGACAGCATTCGCTATAGCAATAATTTTATTACAAGTCACAATCATCCAAGGATTCCAAGGCATAAAATAACGCGTGCCAATTCACATAAAATAGGGCAATTAAAAATTATCGATTGGTTTCAGCGTCTATTTTAAGCGTAATAGAACTCCTGCACCGTTTATCAGCACACCTAATTGTTAATGATTAGCCTATTTATTGTTGGGGAGTAAAACACATCTACGCATGCGCATATGTGCACAGTGAAACTACCTTCCCTAAGTGCACAAGGATTACGTATTACTTCTATTAGTAAGGGGTGGCTGCTAAAGTAATAAATGGATACACTCCTAAATCAATAAAGTTACCTTTGCACTCTGGCACTTACTAATTACAACGGAAATTAATATAAAGCACATTAATACCATTGTAAACAGTTTTCAAATTTGGGAGAATCAAAGGAGCTGAGTATACTCCTTAACCCATTAAAATGACGGCCCTATTTTTAACAAATCCATAATTTTTTTCCATTGTAGGCATTAAATTTTCATATTTTAAATTTCGCGCCTTATACGCATATCTCGAGAAGTTGGATATAGAAGGATCTGGATTCTGGAACACTGGATTACGAGTGAAGTAAGTTAGTTATATTATGTCGTTTCGTTATGTAGGTTATGTATGTATTAGAGTTTAACGGGCAAGATACCGCAGCACGATCCTTTCCCGATACAATACGACACGTTGTAGTGTGGCGAACAATCGATCACAACAGATCTACCCTTTTATAGACTGTGAATAATGTTTCTTTTATTTGTTTGTATTGGTTCTTAAATTAGGAGGGATATTTTTTTCGCGACAAAAACTTTGAGACCAGGTTCCAGATAAAAAAGGCACTGTTTACTTCGTCTTTATTGCTGGTTATATAAAATAGTGTGTACCTACACGCGCTGTATGTTCAGAATGTTTAGAAAATATTTCTTTTTCCGTGGAAAGTGGAGATTATATTCAATAAATTATTAGTAAAATACAGATCATTTGAGAAGGTAGGTTACTGTGACTTTTTTTATTAAAACCCTGAGTTGTAATTACTTTAACTAACATAAATTCTTTTAAATCTTTATTGTGATATGTGAGGGCATAATTATGTGTGCTATTTTATACTGTTGTCAACTCACTCTGTATCTGCACAAATAAAAACACTATCTTGCCAAATTATTGTTACTACATTTTCTTATTAGTAATGTAGCATATTTTAAACTTTCGCCATTCAAATCATAAATTCCTATAGTTTCTCATTATTTCTTTCAATAAAACTTATTTATTTCCTTGCCTAATTTTATTTTATA
Source organism: Osmoderma eremita (assembly GCA_031763485.1). Lineage (NCBI taxonomy): Eukaryota > Metazoa > Arthropoda > Insecta > Coleoptera > Scarabaeidae > Osmoderma > Osmoderma eremita. Next base: position 259,581 of record JARFOC010000010.1, read on the forward strand.
ATTAAAAAGACCAAGAGGGGTATTTAAAGATCAATTTTAAAATGTAGAAAAATAACAAAACAAGGACTTCAAACGCCGTGCATTCGACAAAACATACGCGCATCTCTGTACATTTAAATATATTGATACAGGGTTCCATGCATTATCTTCACGAGCCCTCGATCGAGACAGCACGACGTCACTCCAATGTATCGGGGCCTCGTAAGCTAGCTTGCGTTACACGGTTAAACGCTAGTGTGTATTGAATTATGTATAAACGTTGAAGTAGAAACGGAAGCAGTCACGTTTAATTTTCAAAATTAAGGCGGACATCCCCACACCACTATACCTTTAAAATCTAATAATCGTTATATGTTATATGTGTAGGTTCCTTTCTTTGCTGACGCATTTTGTTTTTCTTTTTTAGCAAGCCTCGCTATATCTGCCAATATCCTCGGTAAATCCAATTGCTTTACCGTCTTCGCTGCCGGCGGTTCGTTCTGTCATCATCAATTCTCGATTCCCTCGCTATACTATTATTGCTTCTTCCCCAAATCACTTAATACCACCCGTTGAACATATACCCGTCTTGCTAATCTAATATTTGCGTTACGATACGTTTGTTAGTCTAATCCCTCTTGTCAACATCTCATCTACGCCTTTATGGAATTATAGAATTACATTTGGTGTATTCGTAGAGTAATTTTGAATAACCAAAAAACCAGTTCAGTAAACTTTTATAAAGAATGGGAACCTAACGAAATCAATGGGTTGTTAAAAGATTTCCCCCTATTTAGAAGTTCCTTACACGTTAATCATCGAAATTTGTCTTATAAATACAATAAATTTCTAAATAGCGGGAACAATAAGTTTTTCTTTTATCTTACCTTTCTGTAGCACAACTTGGACCGGAATCTTCCGTCATAGTAGGGGGCACTACTCACAAAAACGTAGGAACAGCACGAAAAGGTGATTGTCAGTCAGAAGAAACTGCCTGCAAAAGAAATTACAGTTAAGTAGGTGTAAATTTATATGTACATATTTACAAGAGAAATATTTCCATGTCCTCAGTTCTCTCATTTCTTTGTCATACATTTTAAACTTGAATAGAATTATATCACAAGAGAACCATATGTAGCACAGTGCCCAACAAAACTTTTGTACGTCGGTTGACAAAAAACACAATTTTTATTTAGTCAGCGCATCCACCAAACCTGCCTTTCTTACTTTTGACCCTAATATTAAGAAAAATAGTTTCAAATTTTGGTCATAAAAATGATTGGTAATAATAAGGCGGTTATGCCATACGGAAATTCTTTTAATACTAGTTCTGATTCTAATTTATAATTTGATAATGTTGGTATAACTGGCTGCCTACTATGTCGTTATATTTTATGTGCTAATAGCACAGAATATCTAACAATTAGATATTCTGTGCTAGTAGAGTATTAAAAAGGATACAAATATGGAATATAAAGGAAAGAGACGAGATCAAAACTGAAATGAATAAATACACGACGCCGTAGAGGAATAAAGGGGTTATGTTGTGGTTATGTTTGATTATATATAAACAGTGCGCGTCCTTGGTATGCAATACAGTATACGTCAATGAATTTAATTTATTATTATCTTTCCGTCCTATTTTAACACTGCATTTGTTATATTTGTTTTTAGCAAGAAACAGAAATTTAATCTTAGAACTTATGATGCTATTTTCACCCTTATTTAAACAGTCTATAGCATCATTCGAATAATAGCTTCTTGAATTTTAAAGAGTGCCTTTTAATACGATTTTTAAATTTACATCGTTTGCAATGGACTTTTCGGGAGTTCTTACCAACCAATACAAAGCTTAGTTTTCGTATCACGCATTTTTTATACTCCATCTGTTCGGTTAATAAAGTATTACTGGCTTTATTTATTTTTTTAGTATTACATAATTAGTTATCGTACACGAGATGGTAAGAAACTCTAAAATACTGTAGACAAATCTCCACGTAATCACCGTTCCATTGTAAACCTATAAATAAACAAGTGAGCACTTCAACCTAGTAATCCGCTGCTATCCAATACCGATCACAAAATGGAAAATGAATCCCTACTAATGAAACAATTTATATTCATATCTGCCTACATAGCTGTGGGGAATCGACATCTCCCCCATCTCTCCGACCACGATATTATGCAAATTTAAGGTCGGTTCTTATTCGGAAAGAATAAGCACCTTCATTCAACTTTACTTATTATATGATCGAATTCCCTGAAAACATAATATTACCTTTTCTTAAGTCTATCAAAAATCAAGGTGTTAACTTTCTTTCTAGCATTTGTTTTCCAATTCACTATATAGTGAATGTATCAAATCGCGGATAACCCTTTAAAACTTGACGAGGATAGGAAACATCCTAATGCAGACTTCAACTTTAAAATATATTTACCCAATTCGCTCACAATGTTTTCTAACTAGTACAAAGTTAGTACTTATTTGCTATATTCTCATAGTCCATTCTGTCCCTAGGGGGCAGCACAGGTTCGTATGCGACTATTTATATCTCTTTCTGATGGTAGAATTAACATATATAACTACCTCACTTACTGCTGCTCAATGTTGTTTAATATTTCAAACAATTTCAATAGAGTAAAATTAACCACATGATTTTCGATCTTGCGTCTTATTTATACTTATCATACTTGGATAATTATTCTATTTCTTACGCTCGAATGGTTTAATATTTAACAATGGTTTATTCAACCATAAGATAATACTATATACGGGACTATTACATTATATGCCAACAGCTTTCTAGGTTATGTGAATAGCAAAGTGACATCAACATGTCACGTATGCAAATACAGAATTTCCCCTTGATAAGCCTATACTCGGTTAATTGAAGAATACAGTAGAGTGAGCTAAAATCGCCGTCTGTATTAATTAAAAGGTAATACAGCCTGAAATTTGACATATAAAATATCAACATAACAATAGCTACATAACTAACTTTTATGGAAATGTGAGGTTATCGAAACTATAATGTATAACCTTATTGGATTATTTTTTTATGTGAGCATTTAAAAATGACCTTGCAGTAAACATAGAAAAATCACTTATCAGTGATATTTCATTTTATCCAACAAATACATTGTGCGAAATTATATCCTTTTTGCCTGCGTAAATCTATAATAAATCAATAATAAGCCCAGATATTTTCTCCTATCTTATTAAACGCTGCATTCTTAAAATGAACGGATTTTATGTATTTTAATAAATTATTGTAACAAAATATGCTTCAGCAAGCACTTTCTCTTGATCAACACAGTGTGACAGCAAGTTCCTTTATAAATGTACTATATTTTATGTTGGGATCGTGTTTTATTCATGCATACGTGTATTTTGATATATTTTATATTCGAACGGATGTAGAACCTGCTTATCAAAACCTTCATAACTTATTCAAACATTGATGGTGCTTAAATACTGAGCCAAACGTTTGTAAGAAACCAAAAGGCGAATGACATTAAATATGAATATTTTATGTATTGTTTTTTACTTTCTTTGCAATTTTACAAAAAGTGAGGTTATAACTGGCTCTATTACTCTATAAACCCTGCGTCTTCCGCTCGGTGTTTTTGGAGTGTCGTGGAGTGTGTTCCATTCACTCCACTCCTAATTTTTCTATCGATTAAAAAAGGAATCTACTTGGTCCGTTTCTAATAAACGAACGCCAAGATACAAATAGTACTCATAGAACGAATAAACCAACGCAGCTACGGTATTCCCATAAGCGTTGTACTCTTTTCCAAGGAACGAATGGACTTTAAATACTTAAGCGCCAGAACTACTTTTTTTTCAAACAGACAGATTTAAAAGTGGGCACGAGAATCGTGAAAGCATTTTAATGCGTAAATCCTAGCCATTGGCACACATAAAAATGCTGCTTATTTTTGGAAGCTCGTTAAAGCATCATAAACTTCGATTACACCGCGATTGACGTAAAGAGTGATACCTACAAGCGAGTTGAAAAAATACCGACAACTTCTACTCTACTTCTACTACTTCGGTCAAGGTGAACTGTATCCAATTGAGAATTTTCCAGAGATATAACCGCATTAAAATGAAACGAGAGGAGAAAATGAGCATTCTCCCTCCACGCTAGACATCGTTAGCTCTCCCGTGGAATAGGAATCGTATAATTTGCTGGACAATATAATGAGAAGTAGGTGGCAGCTCTACAAATTACGTCATCTACTTTCTACCTGCCTTGAATCCGATTCCATTTAATTAACGAATTTCATAAACATAGTAATTATTTTAATATTTATAAATTACATTCGATATAAGCACCAATGTGCATAAGCATAATATTTATACCTGAACAAAGTATTTGGCTGAACTATTTAAAGATATTAAATTGGCAGCACTGCATATTTTCGTTCAACATAAAAAATTTAAATCGAATCATTTGTATATGTAATTATAACCTAAATTATACTGTGAAGAAGATGAGTCCTGGATATAATTTTACAAGTGATTTACTTTTCCGTTAAATTATTAAAAGCAATTTGCCATAAACTTTGCGATCTCTATCTACTATAATATTATAATTGGAATGTTTAAATAAGTTTGTGTATAAGCCAGTTATATTGTACGTCTCCATCAACAACCACGAGAAAAGAATATTATATTATAATATATTATATTTAACAAATAAAAAAAATCGGTTTCAAATATGATTTATTCTACCCTATTTCCACTGACCAACCAAAAACTATTCAAATATGAAAATTTTGTACTAAGGAAAAAACCGTCACGAACTTCAAACGTATTTCGTTTATATGTTAAATATATAAGTTTCAATCAAAGTATAAAACTATTCCACATACCAATGCAACTATGAAAAACCTAAAACCAAAGCACTAAACACAAAACTAATAATAGTCGGCATACTTGAAAAGCGCGTTATTCAGAAACGTTATACGAACGAACGTGTTCTCCGCCGGAACGTCCTGCTGCCGAGTATACACCACGCGATGCAAGAAAGCACTGAGTGTTGCTCGCAAACTTGTGGCTCTCAAACCGAAGTATGCTAGCCGCAGAAGCAGAAATCTCCCTGTTGAATCAAGCGCTCGTTGAAGCCATTGATCCAAATGTTTGTTGTGAGAGGCCTAAAGATCACATGCTTAACACTGGGCTTTACGTGTGTTGATATTTTTTGTGCTTACATATATAAATAAAAAAAGATAATCTCTCACACTATTGTCGCACTATTTCGCGCTTTTCAATTAATTAACTTGTTCTAATCTTTATTTCTAACAGAAAATGAAGTAAACTTATATGCAAATATAAAATTTCATTTTCAAGTAAAATTTGAAATAGACCTGTGGTAGCAGCAAAAAGAATATTATTAATATATTGAGTCCCGATTTTTAAACGAATTGATAGCATTCATTCGAGATTAAATTAAAGCTACTGCTAAAGCCATGAAATTTGCAACCTGCATACATTTTTTTGCCAACTATAATTCTGGAAATAATTGGCTGCCATGTTTTTAATTCAAAACTGGCATTTCTTTTTATTAAGCATACTTAATAGAAAACTACAAAAGAATGTGTATTCCTCTGGTGGTCTGCGTACCAAACTAAACAGACTATCGCGCCAAATCTCATATATTTCAAATCCACGTATTCCCGAAACACGTGTCGTCCCGAATTAATTAATACTTGTGCGGGAGGAGTAATCCGAACAGTGTGTTTATGCATAATGCCATCCAAATTTCTATTCATTTTTCTGTACAAGCTGTTTTCGCATAATGTCATTCACGAAATGTGCCAAAAAGTGTATGCATTCTGCCGTGCAGATTTTTAAGTAGCACATGTTCTAGTTCCAACTATGATTCTGTTCAGAAAGTGAGCGCACAAGTTGCGCAAAAAAGGCAGATTGACGGTTTCGATGAACGTATTCCTGAAAGTTATTTTTACAATTGGAATTAATCTTTTTGCTTACCAGACGAAATGCGATAAGCACACTGTTCGCACTCCTGCCGCACAAAATTGTTAAATCTATTTATTTTTCATTTATCTATAAGTGACAGAAAACGTTTTTGGTTAAAGGTTGTGTATTATTAAATTCTTACTCTCAATATTTACTTCGACTTAAAAATCGCTAACAAATCAATAAACGGAAATAAAAAGGTTGATATATTTTAATAAAAGGGGGCCAACAAAAAACCAAGAATAACGTTGAAAATTGTTTAATATTTTCTACTAATAAGTTGATCAACTCTATTGAAACAACCGTTCTCCCTATAGACTAATTGGAATTAAAATTAATATAGTTTCCAAATGTCATTTACTTAAAATGAATAGAACTCAGTGCATGTGCATTTTAATAATGTTCATTTAGGAATTTCATTTTTTTTTTTGAATCATTTATATCAACCTTGTTTACGGTAGCAACGATTGTGTGTATTATAACATATTTCCCATTTTTATTTGGTCAGGCTTTACACTATTCTATTTATTTTTTATTTCAGACGTATTTAATTCTGTAGTTAGCTAATATACCTAGCTGGAAGCTTAGAAAAAAGGAGGAAATCGCCTGGTTTGATAGCGCTTTTAAAAGCTTTATATTACTTCTGGATGTATGTAAGTATAAAATCCGATCTTCGAAGATCGGATTTTATACTTACATACATCCAGAAGTAATATAAAGCTAAAATTCCACTAGATCTAGTGGAACTTTAATACAATTTTAATACTGAATGTTCTATCGATTTCAAAATTTGCATACTTGCGTATATTCTAAGACAACACAATATTAGGTGAGTTCTAGTATTTGTGACAGAGTGAGAGTGGATTTTCTTGGAGTGGGAGTGGAGTGAGATAAGGAGTAGATAGAGTTTTTAAT
>JARFOC010000010.1:268211-303341 GCA_031763485.1 Osmoderma eremita
TCAAAAATTAACTCTATTCACTCCAAATTCAATAAACGAACGCAATAAACACTCGAAGAGTATATGGAGTAAAAGGAATTGAATAAACGAACTCAACTATTTGCGTAGTTTAGAGCAGATATGAGACCATGGGTTATTAAAATTGTGTTACAAAAATTTCCGTTGGAAGCGCCTCTATATGCAGAACTAGAACTAATATCTTACCGCCAATTGTGCCACCAATACAGTGTCTAAATTAAATTGTTCAGAGATTAATAAATATGATAATTATTTCGTAATTATCGGTATGCGATATGAGTTGCATTCGTACTAAAATGGACAAAATATATATTTAAAAAAAAATAAAGGAAAACTTCATATAAAAAACTTTGGACTTTGAATATTATTCATCATTTTTTTAAATGATAAACTTCGCCTTTTAAACAACTTCCCAAATATGCGCTGCTCGTCATGATCTACAATCATAAAATATTTGTTTCATTAGTTTCTTGTCAGATTTATTTTTACTTCGATGTCATTCCACCCAATTCTTTTTTAATTTTTTTTATAAGAAAAGTATCCAATATTGTGACTGTGTGTGTTACAATTTATTTCATTTGTTATAAATCAAAGTAAAATTGTATATAATTTCAAGTGAAAAGGGATGAAAGAATTAAGCTTCAAAGTTGTTTAAATTCCATATATTTCAAATTTCTATTCATTAATATCATAACGAAATTTTAATATTTAACCACAGTAAATATACAATTTCCAAGTATATTTATTATATACACAGTTTAATAATGGATGTCGAGCCTAAATACTCGAATTCCCTATCTAACACAGTGTGTCTTCTAAAATAAAATCGAATACAAAACACGATAAACAAAAATATTACATTATAATGACACATATGCAGTGGATGGATTACAAAAATAAGCACAAAAACACTTTAATTAATCTATTGATTATTTTACAACAATACATAACTAAAAATAAACATAAATATAAGGCGCTAATAGAATATGATATTGATAAATGTATATTTAAAAAAATATAAATAGATAATAGGATAATTAAAATATGACACGATTTGTTAAACACGCTTATAGAAAATGTTAGTCTATCCTATTATAAATCTTCTTATAAGTTTTGTGATCATAGTATGTCCCAGTTTTAATTAATCGAATTGAATTGAGCGCTTCCAGACAATCCAAACTAAGTTTCAGTCTGTCATTTCTCTCTGTCTTTTAAGTATGCTTCTCAACAGTAAAAGAATAATCATAGTCCCTTAAAAGTTGTTGCATAGTCTTAGCTTTTATTACAGGAATCTGCATCTGAAATTAAACAGCCATGATTCATTTTGTTATTCTAGTCATAGACTATACTATTTATCATAATACGATAACTAGATTACACATAAAGAAAATCCTACCATTTCAGTACCCTGTGTGCCAATAAATCGAGAATTAATGATAAATGGTACTCCTTCCAAGCCATTGAAACTTGCTGTGAGGCTATGGGTTGAATGTTGATTCGGCAGGGGCGGTTGAGGTGCTGGTCGCGCAGGCACATACCCTGGAGGATTTAATATTTCATAGTCGTGGTCTCCCTCGTTTAATTTTGGATACATGGAGTGATTCGGCCTAGGAGGTCTATCTGGTGGCTTTAGACTCGGGGAAGTGTAACCATTAGGATTTGGCGAGGCAGCCTCACTATCTTGCACGTTACCCATTTTGAAACAAACGATCACACCGTTAAGCTCGCTATAAAAAATTAATAAACACTTAACACGCAAAATCTTTTTATATTCCTATATGTTACCCAGCAAATGAAAATCCTTCTGGTGCTCTTTTCAATCGGCTACAAATTATTATATCTGTAACAGCTGCAGTCGTGAATCTCTTATTAGCCAATCGATATGATAATTGTCTTTTTCGCCAAGCTTTCTGTTCGGAATCAGCTGTTTTTGACACTAAACTAAAACCTTCTGACGGCAAAGCCTTTTCGTTAATTACAACAATTTCCTTAACAACAAAATTTGGTAAACCTGGAAACAGAAGTTTGCGTCATTCTTTGTTTTGTCGTGATTTACTCAAGATATGAATATTTTTCCCAAAATATATTACCTTCAGTTTTTGAAAGACAAAGGTAACGAGTTTTTCTTCTTATAAAACCACCTTCCCTCCATAAGTCAGCATCTTGGTCCTGATCATAAGTTTTACTTATGGGATAAAAGCCAGCTGGACATTTATCAAGTGATTCCACTACCTGAAATATTAATGTGGGGAATGTTGATGGAAAATATAAATGCGCATTACTTGTAAAGCCGTTATTGGTCTATCATCTGGCAGTGTTCTGGACAGTGTATTTAGAATTCTGTTAGACATATTCCAATATCACAAAGGGCTAAAACAAGATTCGCTAAAGTTAGCCTAAGAATAAACTAATGATCTACAATCTACCTGTCATCTTTTGACAATTTACTTAACGAAACTATTTATAAATATTAGTCAATTTCAATATTATTACTGCAATGAGTAACAAGAAACCAACACAAAAATACCAAGTTGTAGGAAATGATTAATAATCATTAATAATATACCTACCTTCACTTTAATAAAACCAATGGCCTTGCAGCTCAGCATTTACTCCTGTTCTAATCAAATTTCCTACCGAATTAAACCCAAAAGAGGAATTGAACACATAATGTAGGATTAGTAGGATAATGTATTTTTGATAAGATAATTCATAAAGTATGCCAAAACGAAATACAGATAAAACATATATACAAGGATAAAACTTACTTCAACAGCCAGTCTCAACTAATAAGCGTGAATCATCTTGTAAATTCTTCCTCTTAGGACTTGCTAACGTGACAAGCAAACATTCTACATTATAATAAAGACTAATTAACAATTACCCTTTCTATTCTTCATATTTAAATTATTCATACCATTTATAGTTTACGCCAGCCCATAAAAGCACCTGATCCCCTATTATCACCCTTTTTGTTTGATCAATGAATGCTATCACTTTCAAATAAACATACAATAGCTAGGCACATTTGTAAAAATAAATTTTGCAATAAATAAATACAGAAATAACATTTTAAGAAGTTTAAACATATTAAATATTAAGAGGGCTCATTATTCACCACCAAAATTGATACCAAAACATTTCTAAAGGAGATTTAACAACAAACATTTTTTAAAACAGGTGTATTTTATTAACTGTATAGAATTTTACAAGAAACTTTGGACGGAGTCAGCAAAAATCCTTAACCGTACCGTTTCTCCGATACCGACATATCAACCATAGTAAATTAGTAAACCATTTGCCATACGCTATTTGTTTTGTAGTGGATTTGTCAGGGATTTGTAATTTGGTTGCTGATCACTGTCAATTGTTTGTAATCTCGTCTGTCAGCAGTCTGTCAGTTAGTATTTGTTGTTTTATCATAGATCATATCAGGTTTGTTCGATTTGGGCAAAGCCTTATGCAGCCAAACGCATCCACAAGCGCAGTAATTATTTTATGTTCAAAAACAGAACCATAGACAGCAGAGGAATAATGTGCAGTTTAAAATTGCATGTGCCGATTTGGCCAAAACGTTGTGTAGTCGAAGCGCAGTAATTATTTTGTTCCAAAAAACGCCTTGGCTAACAAGGTTGAACAAACCTATTTACACCATCGCACTGAAGCAGCACGGTCATTGTTTTCCGATAAGTATTTGCAAATATTATCTGATGGAATTCACCATTTTCCACACATATTTATATGGTATCCATATTATATAGAAATATATGTGGTTAGTCCTATTGGTGAAACAAAGATGTCATTAATAATCGTATTTTAGAAATACATACGACTAGAAAATATATATACTACCCTTATACTACTAACCTATCAGCAGTGATGCAGCAATGTTAGTTGTTTTGCCTAATCCGTTGGGACTTACATATTGCAAAATGCGACTATTGGCGACATCTGTATTTCACCAATAGAAGTAACAATTAACAATATATACCGAGTGCACGCATTCTTGCTGTGAATAGGAACCCGAAAGTGACGGACAAGAAATGTATTTCTTCGGGGAAACTATATATTAGATAAAGATGAAGCAAACGTATTTTGTTCTAACAAACTGCAACATCTAGCCGTTTTCCTCTTTACGCGCCTACCCCCAGTTGGCAGTAATTCACTCTGTATGTATACACACACAGTGATCAATATCAACTGTCTGAGCTTGGATTAACAAAATCTCTAGATTGGTTATAAATTAGTTAATATTTACTTAAACACAAGAACGGAACAAAAATAATAATAGCGGCGGTAAACACGAATGACAAATGGTGCGATGGCACAGGTTTTTGCCAATCTACGAAAGTAACTATAGAGTTTATAACCAATCTAGGGACTTTCTTGATACCAACCTCAGACCGTTGGGATTGATCACTCTATACATATATAGATATCTGATAAACACATGTTTACAATTCTGCTGTCATATCTTACTTTCGGCTGTCAGTTTTTGTCAAATAGGAAAAGGAATTTTTATGATACGATTTACAATTAGAATTGATGATGAGAAGTACCTAACTTTCTTTTCGTTTAAAAAACCTGAATTTTTCAAAAAGAAAATCGACAATAATGTATATATTCGAATTGGTAACATTGAGATGAAGTGTGCAAGAAAATATGCAATAGGAAAATATTTTAATTTATTTAATGCTTACTAACAAAGCATAATGGGCAATGATCAATCACAATTTTCTGGAATTGATGTGCAAGAGAAAGCAGTAGAAGTAACAGACTTTTGGTCTCATCATTCTGCAAATATAAATTTTGGAAATTTCAATCGTTTATCAGTTTTCATTGGAGAACCAGTTGTTGATGGATCGTTATGGCAAAAGCAAACCCCGCTGAAGAGGGCTTGCAAAGTAAAATTGATAATTTGAGCATGAGACCCATATTTATTTTCTTCTGATTTTAGAATCTTATGATATATCGGCATCCATGCATTTTAAAATACGTGTCTTCATGGCAGAAAGGCTCAAAATTCCATTTAGCAGTTGAGGATGTTAAACCCTTGTCTCACGTGTTATTATCGCAAAGCAATTTACAAATTTGCATTGGGCTATACTCTATATTAAAAGCACTGTGTTTTCTTCACGAAAAAGCTGCTGTTTCCCATAATAATATTTGTATAGCATCTATATATATAAGCAAAGATGGTAGTTGGAAATTGGGTGGTATGGAATATTTGTGTAGATTTAAAGATCTTACGGCAGAATATTTAAGTAAAATTAAAACGTTTAGATATCACAAAGCGATTGATCCGAACGAACAAAAGCACTTGCTAATTGGCAGTGGTAGATATGATTTTATAGATATATATGGCTTTAGTATATTAGTTAATGAAGTATTAAAGAAGAAACAAGATGGTATGTAAAATCATCATTTAATGCCGCTATTTCATAAAACTTTGTTTTAGATATTCCCGCGCTTTCAGCGTTTATTGATTTATGTAAAAATGATTTGCAGGAAGTTGATGTAGGTAACAGACCGAAACTTTCCGCTCTATTGCAACATCCGTTTTTCAACCACGATTTTATACAAATTCATTGCTTTTTGACCGAGCTTCCCTTAAAGAGTGATACTGAAAAGAATGAGTTTTTTACCGCATTAGTAGAGAAATTGAGAAGTTTTGATGAAAGAACTATAGCCGATCAATTATCTAGTTTATTACTCTCTAGGATGGTTTTGTTGAATAAAACCGCACAAGTTGCTGTTGTTCCATTTGTGCTATGTCCCAGAGAAGGTAAAAATATATGTTTATATTGTACAGTAAGCTCCAGCCAAAATGTCGTGTCTCTGGCCTATTGCTTCACATTCTACATCGGGTACATTTGGAGGATGTCGAAGGTTATTCTGTTTACTGCTTTGCTGCGCATTATTTTAGGATGACATTACTATCTAAATGCTCTGCCACTCGTTTCCGTGTTATTAGATATTTTTTCTCTTTGCTTTAGTGCGTATCGCACTTTTATAATTTTTAATAAGGATTGCCAATACAAACTTTATTTAAACTATGATTATATGCTAAATTTAAAATTTGGAAAATAGAGATTATGTAATTTCCATGCGTGTAATAATTTTAGAAACGATACCAACAATTAAAACTAAATTTCGTGCGTGTTTGACTACGAAAAGCCCATACAGGTGTCCCCCATATGTCAGAATGGGCCTCAGTCAGGCGGTAAACAGAAGCAGTTTAGTTAGTTAGTTAGTTGTAGCATAAATTTGATCTTCGCGGCCTGAAACCATGATCGGACCGAGCTGACGAAAGTTGAACCCTTTATCGAGGGCGAGTCCCAGGTATTTAACCTGGGTGCTCCAGGGGAGACTCGCCATTAACCTTGATATTTCCATTGGGAACCATACGTTTCTTTTGTGAAGCGAACCGCGATCGAATTATTTGCGTTTTCTTTAAAACGTGTTAAAATTGATCGTCTTGTTTGCCCAATATATTTTACAGGAATTTATGAAATAAATTGTAAAGAATATAATATAAAATATATTGGGCAAACAAGACGATCAATTTTAACGTTTTAAAGAACACATTGCTCATTTTAGAGGAGGTAGACCTGAAAAATCTAGTATTGCCCAGCATATTACTGAAACAGGTCACGGCATGTCAACAGATGTTCTTAGGTTAGTGAAACAAGTCCTTAATCTTAGAGAATTGGATAGCTACGAGAGTATTTATATTCATAAGATTAAGGACAAAGTTATGAATTCTGACAAACGACCCATCCCGCATTCTAGTTTATAGGATCTCTTAAAATAAATTGTATGGCAAACAGATTTATAGCAAATGTAAATATTCAATAAGCTAATTGTCTCGTTGTGTTTGTTTACACCTGTTATGTTCTAATCCAATTGTGTGTTTTCCAGTATAACAATATTTATACATTGTAAATAGTAGTCTTATTGTTAAGCGGATTGTTCCACCCTACATTTTAGGGGAGGAGGATGACAGGTACAACATGCAATATCTTCACGGATTGCTTTGAAAATTTGACACAACGTTGCATTCAAATACGCGCGTGTTTTTATATATAGATGTCATACCTGTGACAGGTAAAAACATGCTTTCTTTTTAATTTAAGCAGATGGGGCCACAGCAACCCATAGCCGAGAATAGCTAGTTTGTAATATAGCTGTTTTAAGGTTTCGTTTATACTCCTCTGCGTTATTAGCAGCAATACTTACAGAGCTATCATTAGCATAAGTAACTAGTGGCGCGTGAGTTATGTGAATTTTGAGACTATTAATGAATACAAGAAACAATAGTGGGTTGAGGGTAGATCCTTGAAAACTCCCACACGGCCGCTGCTCAAATTTTACCCCATTTACGGGAGACATACAACAATAATCAGTAATAAGAACTAATAAACGAGCAATGCAATTATTATTAGCGTAGCAATGCTATCCTAAAATAATACATAAATATACACCAAAGTGCACCGAATGACCTTCGACACCGAACTGACATCAGTTGGCCCGACATTTAACCTGGAGTTTACTGTACAAAGCGAGTAGAAATAAGTAGCAACACATTTTTAGATGCGAGTAGCAATGGATTATTCTTACCAAATACTTTTAAAAAATATTTAGTACCAAAGTTATTAGAAATATTTTGCGTTAGAGACGCTCAAATAAGGCAGCTACTGCTAGATCACTTCACGCATTACATGAGCTGTTTTACTAACGAAGAATTACAATCTCATATACTCCCAGAGGTACGTAATATTTTTTTCCTCAAAAATTTTAATATCAATTTTCTTTTGTCCAGCTGCTTGTTGGCATTAAAGATACGAATGATCATCTGGTCGCGATTACCCTAAGAGCCTTGGCCGATTTAGTGCCAATACTAGGTGCCGCAACAGTTATCGGTGGCAAAAGGGCAAAACTTTTCAACGACGGTAGACCAATCGTGCATTCGACGAAAAGGTCTAGAAGACTATCGCGAAGAAACCACGAAATCGACAATTCCTCGACCACAACACCGAGTAGTTCTAATTTGACAGAAATTTCGGAGCCATCTACGCTGTTGGATCTCCCGGAACGTCCAAGTCCCGACGGTGAGGAAGGAGAGACCTCCAATGAAGAAGTAGAAACGGAAGAATATGTCGACAATTGGGAAGATTGGGACATAAACAGTGAGGCAAGGGAGATTTCAAACAACACAAATATACCTGCGGAATCGGTTATTACTATAAATCAGGATGTCGATGATAATTCCGCACAAATCGAATCGCCAATGAACAACTTGGATATTAACGGAATTCAGAAATCTTTACCGAATATTCTCGAGTTGGATATAAAGAATCAAAAGGGCAATGTTAAACTAGACGATATCGACTTTTTTCAAGATATGGAACCAGTAATACAGCCGTCTAAATACGTAGTGGAAAATTTAAATAATAAAAGTAATAAAAAATTTCAGGTTGTTGAGATGGGACTAGGCGGGGATGGTTGGGAGGACGATTTTGATTGGGAATAGCTTTTTATGCTTGAAAATTATGGGAGTCAATTTGCTATTAGGGTTTGTTACAATTATTTTATTTATAGGGTGTATATAATGCTGTGTAACAAATAAAACAAAAGATGAATAATGTGTTTGGTCAAAAATAACCTTTAATATTTTTTTAAATAAAAACTCAAATGGTTAAAAATCATTTATTATATCTTCGGTGTCGCCTTATTATCACTTAATATTGAAGATTGAAAAATTTTGAGTGTCCCGATCCAACAACGCATCTCACTCTAAAATCACAATTGCGGAATCACTTAATCTAATGTTTGGCCAGTCTTTAAGTCTCCTGTCGTAAGTTTGGTTTCCTTCTATCGCAACAGTAACTACATGGACGTCGGAGACCAAAAATTCATTTCCCTCAGTTCGGAAGGTTTCGCTTTTTTCTTCGGAACTTTCACTTCCGTATGTTCGTCTATGCTAAGCTGCGATACCGTTTTCGTCAGGGAATCTTCAACGTGCTCTTCTTCGTTTATAACTCCGACGGAACGCGATAACTCCTTCTTCCTCAACAAACTCGATAATATCCAACTGCCCTGGACTTTATCGGCGTCGGTATTACCGCAGAAATATCTATTCATGTGTCTTCTCCTGGTTTTTGGCGAGACGTTTGGCGAAGTTAAAGGTGACGATGGCAGGGATTTGCTACCTCTTCTGAGACTCCCGTCGAAACCAGCCGGTTCTGTTGCGTGTTCTTCTTCGGATATCGACGCACCTTTCACTAGTTTATTAGATACCATTTGATGTGCCACTCTGACTACGGAACTGCCACACTGTGCCGCTTCACCTTTGAACCCGTCGTCTGTTCCGCTTGATTTTACCTTCCCCGAGAACGGTTTAGTTACCCCGGATATCGCGTCTGTAAAATAATATAAACATTAGTCACACGTCCGTCGAAAAAGTAAAGTTTAGATAAAGAGCGAGACAAAGAAAAGTGTTTTTATTGATTAAATAATAAAATACACCCTACCTAATATTTTAAACCGTAAATAAGTCATAATCTCTTTCGTAACGAAAAACAACGCGAAAGTGCTCTTCAATATAGATAACACGACGACACAGAAATTATCTTTATTTCAAAATATTTGAAATCGTGTTTATATTAAGTTACTGAAACTCAGACACTATTATCACAGAAAGATGAAATCCAAGGATTGACAATATTCAAACAGTGGCTCGATAGCGAACTGATTCGTCAAATACAAAAGCGCTACATATATAACACTGAATTGGTTAGATAGAATTAGTGAACATCAAAATGTATCTAAATGTGTTTTGTTAGCTGGAGGTAATTGTACTAATTGTAATTGTTAAATCGGGACACACCTGCTGTGACGTACAAAAAAAAACACTAACGGCAACAGAAAAATAAATCGCTAATTACTCGAAAATCGGTTTTTACTAAACACATTCTCCTGGACTTTCATTTGCGAAATATAAAGTACTATTAGTGTTTTTTTATCAGAAAATTTTATGAATTTACGCAGTCTATTACAAAATTAAGTCTTACTTAATGATATTGCATATAGCTCTCGCAATTAAACAACCGACTTTTGACATGTCGTCTTTTTATGACACAGTTACCACGAATTACAAAGCATATCATATAGTTTGACAGATATATAGATAGGTTATGGTTAAAAAAAAACACCATCAATACTAAATAGAACATCAAAATGACAAATGTCAAGTAAGTGCGTTGACAACTTACTTTACCTATGCAACTAGCAACGCTCTAATTGAAGAAATCCTACGCGGACGAAATGTCACTAGATTTGACATTACTATGCATTTACTAAATGTGAAGTTGTGTTTAGATGTGTTGGTATGATTTCAATATTATCGCTGTTTCGTTGGGAGAGCTATAAATTGCGTGCAAACACGTCAATTGAATCAACATTCATATTTTGATTTGACCGTTCCCAAGCAGCACAATTCAAATTTTCGGCAATTATTTTTAGTAACTTCAACTTAAAGATATTAAAATACCCATTAATATAATACAAAATTGTCGGTAATTTCATGCTTTAATGTTGATGTTACTAAAAATAATTGCGGCAAATTTGAATTTTACTGCTTGGGTTCTGAATTAGATTAGATCATTTGAAAATTTGTATAAAGAAATAATAGGTAAATAAAGATGTGAAAAAAAAATGATTGCAGCGTAATTGAATAACTTTCGCCATTACTGTATTTGATTTAATATTTTGGTTATTTTATACTTCTATTTTCTTTATAGGCAAAGATATGCTATATTTGATTAGTCATCCTATAATAAAATCAAGATAAATATTATTCGATAACATAAAACCAGGAAGTCCATACAGAATTAGGTATTTTAAGTAAACCAAAACAAATATAATCGACATGCTTCTCATATATAATGGAAAGGATAAGCTTTTAAAGTTAGAAACGTCACTTCGTCTGTTATCAAATTAAATGAATCATAAACAACTTTGTCTCTAAATATACATTAGTCGTTTAAACATGATGTTAGCATATTGGATTAGTACATCAACACACGCAAAATAATATTTACAGAAAATATTCAAATCACTTAAATTTGATCATTTAAAATAAATATACCACTTAGCGTGTTTTGTTGATAGGATTTTCTTGATTCGGTAAAAATATCTCAATATCTATTTGCTAACGTAATACGATTAATAATTAAAGTAAATATTTTTTTCCGAAAATGTATTTTTGGGTGAATGGATATGTGTAATAATTTAGCAGCCTAAAAACCACTCACTTTAAGAATATAGTAGATAGCACTGCAATCGACGCCCGTATAACACTGCCAAAATTTAATTCGATTGAATAAAGGCGCGTAATTTGAACGTAAAATGTTAGCTCTATTATAACGTTTGTCAATTTCATTACAAAAACGTAGCGATCAGTAATATTTTATTTTAATAAATTTGCTATGCACAGATAGCTTTTTTCGTCGTGTGTAATTTTGCCTTACGTATTAGCCAATAGCAAACGTCCAAAATATAAGCCTATCTTGCCCAAAGCTATTTTCTTAAAGTGAATGATGTATAGTACTTTATTAAAAAATCTGAAACAAGTTATTTTTTTAGATTTTTTATATTCCGATAATTTATCAATATTAGCTCTACAGAATTTTTAACGTTAATAAATATGCAAATCAATAATTAACAAATAAAATTGTAATGAGACAATTATTGAAAATAACTTCAATATGACACGCATGCATATTACGCATAAGTTTGCAGGGGAATTCCACAAAGAAGGCAAGCGATATATGCCTATGATGATAGCTGTTGAAATGTACGAAAGCCTATAAATTATATTATGAAAAAGCAAATATTATTATTATTGTAAATCAATAATTAAAATGAGCGAATGTAAAAAGCAAACTATACATTTCAAAACAAACAAAAAAAACTATTAAAGATGGTCTTCCTGTATACCTTTCAACAGCAACTGCGCGGCTGATTTTTAAATAAACAAACGAATATGTAAATTTACTTACTAACTGAGCTTGGTATGAATTTTTTGCAAGGACCTGTATGTTTTGAAAAATCAGTCGTTGCAATACTGTTTGGTGAGATAACGACTGTTGAAGGTGCCTTCGGAACTACCTCTATTTTTGGTTCTAACTGACCGGTGTTCGATGTGTTGCCAACGCCGGCTGCTGCGGGAATCCTATTGTAGCGGATATACAGGAAGCTGTCGTCGTTTTCTGGCGGCGAGAAGGCTGTCTGCTCGAAATTCAACCTACAACGAAGAAGATATCCGTTCAGAAGACTGCACGAATCGAGGAAGTCGTATATTCCCATGACGAGATGGGGGTGCAAGCGATCTGATTAGAGAACGTCAACACAAACGTCACGAAAAACTGTTATTTAAAACTGTAAACTATAGCAACAACACTCAGGTGCAACCGTGATGAATGAACTAACCGAGCAAGTCTAGAAATCCTTTAAAAAACCGAGGCAGAAAGTATAACAAAAGATCCATAATCGTTTTATCACCATGTAACATAATGGCCGAATGTTAAGTAACGGAAAGATTACAAAGACCAGGGGGCATAGTATATCGGACCAATCCTCACCTCACAAATTCTTTTTAATGTATAGATCCGTTAGGCATCTAGTTCGCGCGTCGACGTTATCGATTTCATCCATTTTGCATTATCGACATTTAGATTACACAATAAAAACCTTCTTAATAGAGGGGAAGCAATAGATTTCCTGAGTTTTATGGATTTATTGCACTGCCAGGATATAAGTGCTTTAACTTAAAAATATTGTTGAACAATGTCCCTTCGAGTTCGAAGGGTTTTTGCCTTTTCAAGTGTGTGAGAAGGTGTAAATAATTTGTGGATGGTACAGAGTGAAAAATAGGAAGGAAGAAGCGAGTGTGTGCCTCCGAAAATGTTTATTTGTACGTTCATTCCGTTAATAATGGGAACCGATTTTTTCCGGAATTAACCAATTTGTTGTGAGGTGAGGAGTGATCTGATATATTGTGTTAAGCAAGGTCATTAAAATGATATTAAGTTGTAATATCACAATGCACCCAAAGCTAGAATACAATTACCCACTAAATCAGATATTAATTACAAAAAATCAAATAATATCTCCTAATCTACATTTTAAGATTTACTTTAGATATACAGGTATAAAAATATATGAAGTATTTATTGTATTATATTCTTTACCGTACGTTATTTAACAGACAAGTAAAAAGCCCATAATTTGCTAAAGAAGTATTCAGTTATCTAAGGGTTTGTAAGTATTCTTAATTCAAACTTAAAGCACACTTTAAATAAACAACCGACTTAATATAATTTTCTTTTTTTTAAGTTGTCAACAGTTCAATTATCACTTGACTGGATATGTGATCCGGCCTAATCACGCTGTAACCAAGCTCGTCTGTAAATTTAATCACAGGTACTAATTCCATGCACGATGTTTTCTAAATAACAATCATTTTTAGTTGTAGCACTTGCAGATTCCAAACATTTAGATAACTGAAAATGGTCGAAAATCGAAGTAAAATATTCAATTATCTATTTAAATAGGTATTTAGATATATCGGGAAGATAATGTTATTGCTATTGTTGTTATTAAAAAAAATATGTGGTTTTTATAATAAATAAATTATAGCCACACAAGTAATTTTCTGAAATGTATCACTACTTGGAAAATAATCCTATTTGATTATGGATTTTTCTTAGAATTCGTTACCACAAAGTGTTGGAGATAACATTATTTATTTGGTAATACCCAAATTCAGGTTTTATTTGTTTTATAGCGACTGGTTAACTTCCTAAAGTATATGGGTTTTCGGAAAATCATACAGGGTAACTAGATTAAAATCCGTCTTAAAACCCCGTTCGTAATATGACAGGTTTCCTGATAGGAAAATTGTTAGGGTGGCCAACAGATTACCGCTAAACTAACCCTGGTAATTGATAGGATATGTCATATGCTGTTTTTTTTTGAGAAGTTAATGGAAAGTATTACTGCGATTATAATTCTATTCAGAAACATGTAACAATTAACGGTTCAACTTCATAATTTGAATCCGTAGCAGAATTCCAACATTATAAGATGAGAGCCTTTAATTTTCGTCCATTTTCTGTGTTGCAATTTTTTGGTTAGGTTTCAATCACAAACGATACCAGAAAATAAAAAAAACCCGTTCGTAGAATGCATTAATCAGGTTGATAACCTTCTCGGTTAACCCTCAAGTTTCATTTTCCGAAAACCACTTATCTAAAATCATACTATGTATTTACTTTTACAAAAAAACAAAGTTGGTTTTAAGAATTTGTGAAATTCCATTAGGTGTCGGAACAAATATGTATTAAATATAAGATTATATAAGTGTGTCTTCCATTTCGCCTATTAAACCTAAATGCGACCTTTTAAAGTATTTTTAGCATTCAAATGGCTGTGTATCTGAGAGCAACCCACAAATTAATAGAGCGCATCTCAAAATTACAAGGACACGGACAATAAAAATATTAAAGCGCAAAAAGTGATATAATTGGGTGCACATCTAAGCTAATTGATAACTACAAAATATTGTATTATGTCTATATCAAATTTTATCGTTTTAAATTGAACTTTATGCACTTTTTTCTTGAATAATAAACAATAAACACAGTTTATTCAGACAAACTTTTTTTTGTTATATTGCACTATTACACAAAAAAAATCACACCTAACACATTTACCTTATAATGTCTGCTAAAGTGAGTTCTCTGAAAATATTTAATAAGATATAGGTACCCTACATTGGTAAGGGAAAAAATCTAATATCAAAACAACCTGATAACACTTAACTCTAATTGTATAAATACACTTATAAGTACAGAAATATATTTGTTTGCTTACCTATCGTTCATGCGTGTTTTCATCCACTGAGGAAATGACATTCCTGAAGATAGCGATCGATCACCGTCAGCCATGTCTTTTCTGTGAATTTCTATTTCCTTAATTGCGGTTAAAATACCAAGATGCAACCATCACAATGACTGTAAACAAAAATAAAGTTGAAACAATCATGTGTCGTCACAATATGCAATAAATGCAACCCGACAACACACTACCACTTTAATACGATAAAATTAGAATTATTAATGTTAGCCAGTATTTTAAAGGTGTAAATTATTTTATATACAACTTTTATTATTTAGTTTTTTTTCCCTTAATATAACCCCTATTTTTATAGTATTGTTGTTTTTTATTATTGAATAAAGTTCATTATTTCCAAAGTATTAAAACGGTAAGGCACATGTTGATAATACGCACTCACGAAAAGAAAAATACAAAACCTCCTACACACCTCTCACCCAAATACACAAAATAGACCAAGTGATCATATTGTTTTTATGTCCAAGTAAACATTATTATATACCGAGTGCACGCGCTCGTGCTGCGCATAAGGAACGCGCCTAATGCCTCGCATAAAAAATGCATTTCTGGGATGTGAAATGAAGCAAGCCATAAATTCCCCAGCAGACTAACCCATATTTTTACGATTTTAGCGATTTATACAGCGGACGAATGCGTATTCTGTTCTAACAAACTGAAACATCGTTTCTTTTACCCTTTACTGAGCTTATCCGGAACTGGCAAGAATTCAATCTGTATGTATCAGTATGTGTTTACAGTACAGTGCCCAAATTTAATTTTCTTGGAAGAATATTAGGGCAATATGTATTTTTAGACATTTTAATTGCATTTCGGAAACTTACTATTCTAAAGATTCTAACGATGCTAGCAAAGCCCAAACTAAATGTTATAATACAGGTTACCTTAATCAATTATTAGCATGTTTATTTACATTAATATCCTATTATTCCGAAAAATGAACGTCACAGTAACATATGAAATCACAATAATTAAACGAATAACATAGGAAAACACCTATCCACACCAATTATACATCATTAGCATTTTGTATGCTTTCTTTTCGACCTCTAGACTGCCTGACAGCATAAACTGCTATCGGCACCATCAGTTGGTCTAATTAGGAGTATGATATCCGAAACAGTAATAGCCTTGTTAACATTGTATATTATATCATTTATACAGAACAAAAGCATTCTGTAATAATAAAAGGACAATTAATATAACCTAACATTTGGAATTTTTTTACACTCACTAACTACTACTCATTTTTCGTTGTCTATTTCTCTTCACTTTGATTTATTTTCGATTTTTATGTCTAAAGATCAAACACTCTAAATAGATAGGGGAATTCAATTTTGAAATGGCATCACATATCACTGACCAAAGGTGTCAAAATATCTGTGCAAAATATTATAGGTTAAAATTAGTTTTGTAATCAGGTTATTTGTATTTTACTACAAGTTAGATATGAACAAAATATCAGATTTGTTAATTCTACGAAGGATATTTAATTATAACTATAGAAGTTTAGGTAAGAATGTTTATAATTGGAAAGACGAAGGCATTCAGTACCCTGGCTTCAAATATTATCCTAGGTAATGCAATGTTTATAATAAATTTGAGCAAGTAATATAAAGGGATTGGTTTACAGAAATAAAGATTTTGAAGATCCCCCTTATGAACCAAGCAAATTGTTTCGTGTCCAAAGAATAAAACCGGTTAAGGGGACTCCCTATTGGGAAAGACAAATATTAAAAGAATTAAAATTAGATGGAAAGGTACGTAAAATGATATGTACCCGTAATATAAATGTTTTATTTATTTTCTATTAGGCCAGCGATATAGCAATAGTAAAAAATATACCTGAAAATAATGCCAGATTATGGAGAATTAAACATTTGATTAAAATTGTACCAATTACATTTCCACACGGCTTTCCTGAAGATACTAATGGTACTTTCCTAAAAGAAAATGGTGAATTAACTATAAAAAAGACAATAAAACCCTTGAATGTTCAATTAGTAGAAAGAGAAAAGGTCAATAATGATATTAAAAAATTAGATGGAGATACGTTACGAAGAACATTGCGACGAAAATGGTTAGATGGATGGTCGTAATATTTATAGTAAAAGCAATCCTGATGTATCTTTAATAAATTATTTAATATTTGGATTTGATTTTATTTGTCAAGCCTAGAAATTCTAATTGTGTATACTATGCCATCTATTGCAAAATTACAATCACCTGATTTATAAAATTCTCCAAAATAGGTTATGTTTAGATTTTCACATAAGTCAAAAGTATTTGAAATTTAGTAGAATAGCGAAAATGAAAAGCAATAAACGAAAATATGACAAATACGTGTTGAGATATTTTGATAGAAAATTTGAATTCACGAAAGACCCCAAATGGAAATTAACGGTTGATGTGTATAAAGAAAATAAGTTTATCATACCTGCATTTCAAAATCGCAAAGTTGAACTAAATAGTGTTAAAGAGCAACTCAACAATTTTGATTTAAATGAATGGTCAAATCATACAAAATCGAGAGAGCCTTCTACAGCAATCATAAGTACTGTGAAGCATTCATTCAAAGCAGAATTGGTTACGCAGGTAAGTTTTGTCTACGTGTTCACATTTGGATTTTTCCAACATTATTTTCATTTCAGGCTTGGTGTAAATTTTATGAGTGTTTGTCTGAATTTCCAGTAATATCTGAAAGTGCAATAGTCAAAGGACAGTTAAACAGTGTTCATCTTTGTGAAGCTCCAGGTGCTTTCATTTGCGCATTGAATCATTACTTAAAAACTCATTTTTGTAACATAAAAGTAAGTGACTTTAAATATTAAAAAATATGTATTTCTATGTCGTGTTGATAATATAGTGGCATTGGCTGGGCAGTACCCTAAATCCATATTATGAAGATAATTCAGAAATGATACCCGACGATCGATTAATAAGGTATACTTATGAAAATTGGTATTTTGGTTCTGATATAACAGGTGATATAACTAAATACTACAATAGTAAATCACTAGTAGATTTAGTAAACATGCAAGGGAAGGTATTGAACTGATTTTGACAAATGAACTAAGATTTAATTACATATATTCTTAATTCTTCAGGTACAACTAGTTACAGCCGATGGAAGTATAGACTGTATGGATAATCCTGGAGATCAAGAAAAAACAGTGGAGTATTTGCATTATTGTGAAGTAATAACTGCTCTACAAATTTTAGAGGCTGGTAAATATATTTCTATTTGTATTGTAATGACAAATTATCTAGTATAGCTCTACAACGAAACAGCCGACTTTTGACAGCGATAATGTTAAAATCATACCAACACAACCAAACATAACTTCACATTTAGCAAATGCATAGTAATGTCAAATCTAGTGACATTTCGTCCGCGTAGGATTTATTCGATTAGAGCGTTGCCAGTTGCATAGATAAGGTAAGTTGTCAACGCACTTACTTGACATTTGTCATTTTGACGTTGTATTTAGTATTGGTAGTTTTCATATTTTTTAAATCATAACCTATCTATATATGTGTCAAACCATATGATATGCTTTGTAATGCGTGGCAACCATGTTATGAAACGACGAAATGTCAAAAATCGGTTGTTTAATTGCAAGAGCTATACATATTTAATATTGGGAGTTAACAAACAGTGGCGGCTGGTGTATAAGGGCTGCAGTATATGTAAGTTTTCCAAAGGATGTACTCCTGATGGAATCATTAAATTTCATTTCTACAGGTTTTGGTAGACGTACACCACCAAATGTGTCTATTATGCCAGATAGCGACTTTATGACCGATTGGTATAATTAGAATTTTTTCACATTTTCAATTCTTTGTTATGGCTGTTTGAGACGAAAAAAAAAGTAGTCTTTTTTGCTGATACATGTTTTATTACAATATATACTTATGATTTATAGTAACTTTTTCCCATTTAAAATTTTTGTCAAGTTCCCTATTTCCGGTTAATTTGTGGTTACTTTTTGCCTCTAAAAACTCACGAGCCGCCTCTGGTAGTTAAACTTTAAATCAATAAATGTTGGATTTGCCATACTAAAAACTTACCCGTGAACTTATTTTTCAGGTGGTTCTTTGATCATTAAACTATTTACCATGTTCGAAGAATCAACAATATGTTTGATGTATTTATTGAATTGCTGTTTCAACAAAATCCACGTTTTTAAACCTTGTACTTCGAAGAGTGGAAATTCTGAAGTATATGTTATTTGCTTAAATTATACACCCCTAGAAGAGTTCATAATGTCGGCGTTATTAGCACCCTATAGGGATGGGAAATTAGAAAAATCGATGTTTCCATTGGCTTCCATCGATTCCTCGTTTTTGTCACAATTATATGAATGCGCTGTATTCTTTATGAAACGACAATCTCTGGTTATTAATGAAAATGTTAGGTATTTTAGAAGGGCGAGTTCCGGACAGCAGAAATGGATTAAAGATTTGAGTAACAATGTTGTTGCTTATTTTATAAAGAAATATAATATATCTATTTTACCGAATGATCTTAAAATTGTTACTAGTTCTAATGTAGGTACAAGTTTGTATTTTATGAGCGAATATTTTTTGACGAAAGAGCCAGAATTCGATTTATACCCTGAGATGTATATTAGTCGAGCTGATCTTACGCAAATTTTGGATATTCGTATCGGTAAATATTTGTTGACTATACATCACTCTAAGTATCATACGATTACTAATTATTCTTACAATCAAAGTAGGGTGAGTAAAAGTCTTTACGATCTAGCTCGATCAGCGTTGCAGGGTAATCATATTATAACATTTACCGATTTCGACCACCTTTACGGTGTTAGTAAGTTCCACAGAATGTTTTTTAATGAAATTTTATGTAAATTTATGGAGAAGAAAAATATAATTATTGTAGGGGTGCCATTGTTAACTCATTTTCTTGTAGGATTAGTTTTTCTGGTTTCGTTGGCTTTCAGAAGGATGTGGTTTTTAAATAACACAATTATTTTAGAGAAACCAGAGCAGTCTAAGTTTGAATGTGTTGGGAAATATCTTGAAATAATAAACAAAACCTATTTAGACATCGATAGTAGCAGTGACGTTTTCACTAAAGATATTTTGCATTTAGTATCCCTTCGCTGTGTATATAACAGACGGTTCATTAAAATTATAAGTAAATATAATGACTGTATATTAAAATATAAGTACAATTAATATTATGGTAAATAAAATAAACGTATTTAGAACGAATAAAAAAGAAAAATTTATTTTGATACATTACACATTATCTATGCAACAATAAATGTACAGTGGGTAAAAAAAGTATTTGCACACCCTAAGATTTTTAAATAATACTAATAAACTATAGTAAATGTCAGTTTATTTGTTATTGATAATGTAAATACTTGCTAGTAATAAATATTTAAACAAATCAGTTTGCTAAACAAATTTAAAAAGAAAGTCTAAATTGCAGGTCAAAAAAGTATTTGCACAACATCTGCTTGACATTATATTGCTCATGTTGCAGATGGGAACACGTTGTAGTATTGTGATGTGCGCAGGAATAGGTAGTGAGTCACCAATCAGTAGTAATTCATCCGTTATAAGCACCGTTTGTATCGCTCTGTCTCCCAAAACAAGCGAGTTATCCAGAAGCGTACGTCACCAAATTATTTTGTTACGTCCACAAAATCAAAATTACAGAATGATAGATAAACGTTTGAATGTAAATTAGTCTACGGTAGGATATGTATAAAAAGGGTATGAGGAAATTGGTTCGACTGAAAACAAACACAGATTAGGATGGCCAACAGTATTAACCGCAAGAGTGCGCAGACGAATTGTAAAAGAAGTTGGCAAAACTCCATTTTCAAGTGCTCAAAGTCTAGACGACAACATCGCTACAACGGTGCATAAATCTGTAACTGCGCAATCAGTGTGAAATGTTCTGCACGGTGCGAAAATATACGGAAGATCTCCTAAAAAACACCGTATATAAACGAAGTAAACCGTCAGAAGCTGTTGGACTTTGCCAAACGCAACATATCGTCTGGCACAGTCCAAGCTATTGAATTTTGGAAAAACATCATTCTGTGATGAATCCAAGTTTAATATTATTGGTTCTGATGGAAAAGATCTTTTGTATGGCGGAAACCGAACACAGAATTGAATGTCAAAAATGTACAGGTCTCTGTCAAACACGGCGGTGTAAACGTTATGCTGTGGGTATGCATGGCTCATATGGAGGTGTGGGCAACTTAGCATTTATTGAGGATAGAATGAATGCCATAAACTATATTGCCGTGTTGCGTGATAATTTATTGGCGACTGCAATAAAATTGGGCATTGTCGAAACATTTTGGTTTCAATAAGACAATGATCCCAAACATACAGCCAAGAAAACTCAAGAGTGGTTGCTCTATAATGTGCGACGCCGACTTATTACGCCCCCTGAATCAGCAGATATTAATCCGATTGAGAATTTGTGGCATATTTTAGACATGCACATTCGGAAACACAAAATTCAGAATAAAACGGACCTGAAAAATATTATCGCCCAAGAATGGACGCAAATCTCTGTTACTATTACGAATAAGTTAGTAGAGTTTATTCCTAGAAGATTGCAAGCGGTTATCGATGTAGACCATACTAAATATTAAGTATTTCTTTGTTTGCATTAGCAGTTAATTTTCATAGGTGTAAACAAGTACGCAAATACTTTTTTGATTATAAAATTTGTAGTTTTCTCTGTTTACAAAATGTTTATTAATTGGTTCTCTTTTGTACGGCTATATATTAATTTTATTATTAATAAATAATATTTTGACAAGTTTGCGAAAATGAGTTTTTGCAATTTTTTTAATTATTGAAGAGATTAGAAGTGTGCAAATACTTTTTCTACGCACTGTATATACAACAAAATTAATTAACAAATTAAATAAATAGATGTCCACTAAATACTTTTACAATCATGGCGGAATGGTGTCAGATTTAAATTTCTTCTCGGGAACAATTGCTTCATCTTCGGAACTTAAATTTAGTCTTTTACCCACTACATTATTTAATATAAGTTGTGGTGTTTGGGGAGGATGTGTGCCTTCATTTCGCCTAGAATCGTTTGCTACGTCTGATTTATTAAAGTTAGGATTTGGTAGAGTAGCGGCTACTAATTGAGATTCTATATCAGTTACTAGATTGGCCGATGATTCTGTCTTTTTTACTGGCACATCTGCGGTTGTATTGCCGGCCGTGCCACTTTTCTCTTCTTCGGGTAAAGATCGTTTGGATAAAATAATTTTCGCGTACTTCACCGAATTGGCGTTATTGCGAATTTGGATCGGTGCAGATTGCCTTTTAACAGATGCCGGTGAGAACACGCTCGTGTTCAGAACCGGCACTTGCTTATTTATGAAGACTATTTTACCGCTGTTACTACTTCTTGATGACACGGGAGTTATATTTGCTGCAGACATGTCGTTCGGTTGGATTACATTGTTTGCCAACATTTGGTTGTCGTCTGCGAATATTATCGGCAAATCCATTATATCCTGAGAAGTCAGATTCGTCGGTAAAGACAGATTAGATGGTGCGGTAACGTAAGGAACTTTCTTGGTCGGTCTCGGCGGCCTCGCGCCCATCAATTGCTTCTTCGACGTTATATACTTCACCTCTACAAACGATAAAATTAGTTGTACCGTTACGACATGTTATTTAATCTATATTTGAACCTTTTATCGATGGATTTGACGTTTTCGCTTTGGCATCGGACATAATCACAATATTTCCGTAATTATTAGCCGACTTATGTTGACCGGCAGAATTTAAAATAGTTATTTTCGAGAGATCGATAGCTCGGCCGGCGTGAGATATGAATTTGGTGTTTCCGGAATTTAGAGAAACGTTTTCCAGTACTAAAAGATAATTATTATAAAATTTTAACCGTGGGGTATCGGATGATACCTTTAATTCCAGATAGAGTTTGCTTTATTTGAGTGCCGGGGGGATTGCCTCTAAACGGAATTTGTACACCTGAAAGGATTTGAGTTTTTACCACGGTGTAAATGAGGAAAATAATGCTTTGTATACGTTCAGTTTATCATCTTAATTAATTATATAGGGTGTGTATAAATTGGCGCAAGAGATACACACGGGGGTACCGCTGGTTGAATTCTGAATCGAAAATCTCAACGTCGAAATATTGTAGAGGGAGTATATAATACGTAATCAGGGCAATGAATCGATTTGTTACGGGTGAATTTCGAACTACAGGGGTCCGGGTTGTTGTAGTATATATTTTAGCTAATATTAACAGCGTAACTACTGGTGGCCTAAATTCGAGCGTATCAGTGTACTACGCAATCTTTAACATGCTTCATATGTACAATCAGCGGCATTAGTCTTGACTCACTGAAAGAGACCGAATTCGTGAATTTTGGTAATATTCTACACGTCATCTTTCGATTCAATTTTTTGTCCGTTTTTGTTCCTTTCGAATTTCAAATAGACAATCCCTTATCTACGCTCCTCACGGCTGGGATAGGGTTGATGTGTTTTAAAAGAAACAAAACCCCAAATTTAGAAGACGGCAAAATTCCCAACCCCAAATAAAATACCGAACAACCAAAAAAAAAGCGTTACAGAACCTACAAACCGGATTACCGCCAACCCGATTAAACCGCACATTTTGACGTACGCCTCATGTATGCGTTTTAGAGTATATAATGTAGATTGTTTGTTTGGCTTTGCTCGTAATATAAAGATGCGTATACATCAAGCGAATGAACAGCGAATAAGCACCGAATACCAAACGCCAAGTCGACTGATGTGTACGTTAATACAAAGGCGAATCCAACTTTTGGTTCGCTTTCATTTGCGTTCGCTCCAAGAGCTGTACATCAAAGGCAATTGCCGCTCAGTGTAGACGATTAACAAACGAGTTTGTTGTACTGGTGCGAACGTCGAACAGCAGAAGTAGACTGGTAAACAATCTCTGAGATTTTTGGGTTAAGTTTTGAATATTTTATCCGTCCGTCCGAACAGCCAACATGAAAACCACTTTCAGCTCGCTATTCGTTTACCTTCGTGTGTGCAGGCTTCCAAACTGTGCGCGAACGGATTACAAACGTTCGTTGTTCAGAGTTTGGTGTTCGTTCGCTTAATATATACGCACCTTAAGAGTCTAGTTGGATGCACACTTCCCAAACAATGGACTGGTCGTCGCAGTCCTATTTTTCCCGATCTCAATCCTTTAGACTTTTTTGTCTGGGGTTTTGTTAAAGAGAAAGTATATGCAACGACTCCTTAAGGCTCTGACGAAGACTGAATTAACGCGACAGTATGAGAAATTACACCGGAAAGCCACGAATGGGTATTGCAACTAGGCTACAAAATATTACCTACTACTATAGTAGTATGCGAGTACAGTATTGCCAGATGTATGTTCCTTTCAAGTAGTTCCCGAAAACATACAAAGAATGATATATCATTTTAACATTAAAATTTTCGATTCACCAAACGAAGAATGTCCCTGCGTACCGATTTATACACACCTGGTATGTATTTAAAAAGGTATTAACCTGCAATGTCAGATGTTTTCCGTTTATCATCGGAATTTTCTTGTGGGATTTGTGTGTCATTATTGATATCATGTGTAGGTGATTTGGAGGAACTAGTGTTATCGTTTAACTGTGACTCGGATATTGTGGATGGTGTAGGACTGGTTGATGGTGAAGGAGAAGAGGAAGTACCTGGAGGTAATTGGAGTGTCCATTTCTGTTTCATTTTTGACTTAGAACCTGGTGGTCTGCCAACTGTGGAACAAAATCTTATTATTCTAGTGCAAAGTTTTGCGTAATGAAGTCTCAAAATTATTTTAGATTTGGGGTTGCTATCTAATAAATATAAATTTACTTGCCTAAAGCAAATGCCGATTTACTAAGCTTCTAGTATGCGCTTGTCGCGCCATCAGTAAAAAAAAAACATTTAAAAACAAACCTTCAGCTACAAGCATAACTATCTGTAGTAAAAGTCTACGTTGTGCAATACAGAAGCGGCGAGAACTTACAACTTGAAGATAAATTAGTGTGACCTGGTCTAGTTATTCTAGGGGTGGGGGAAGATGGTTCGCTATCCACCGAGCTTCCGTTGGAATTGTTACGTTTTCTTTCCAAGCTCGCCTTATTGGAATCGCTCATATGGGCTGGGGACATTCTTATTTGAGGTGGATATGGAGATAGAAGAAGACCGCTTACAAATTCCCCTATTTCATCCTTAAAAATAAACCGCGAATAACAACACGGATATACGAAATTCATTTGTAATGTAACTTACAACAATGCAACGATCGACAACGCCTTGTGTTAGGCCCTCGGACTTTTTCTTCTTCTTGCTCACTCTTAAATTATCGTCCGCACATCCGACGACGATTAGCCCCGTTTCAACTCGCATTCTTTCTCGTAAATCCTCCATATCTTCCTGTCTATTTGAAGGAATTACAGTACAGTTCCGATAGTTCGAGTTAGCGCGTTGCCGTTAAAAAACTACCATCACTTGAGGTTTTTCCTCAAATTTTATCGGTCGAAATTTGTTTACGAAAAAGATATCAGCGCAGTGTGGATACCTATACTATTTCGTGCTATAGTCTTGGTGTTACAAGGAAAGAAAGATGTTTTAGGAATGGATTTAATGGGGAATCTGATTTTACAGCCAGTACACGATGGTTCAATAGGTGGAAGAAACGGTATGGTGTTCGACAAATTAAACATTTGCGGGGAAAAGCGTTTGGGTGATATAAATGCAACTATTACATTTTCTGAAAAAATCTTAATAACAAATGAAGAACTAAGCCCCGATAAGTTGTGACGAAACTGGATTAAATTATGAAATGACTAGCTAAAACGCTTGTTTCTCGAGAATAACTGTCACTGCCATATACAAGAAAAGTTACGGCCTTATTCATAAAGATTTACTAAAACAGGTTTTAATCGTCTATTAGTTACAACACTTTTTAAGCTGAAATAGTGTTGTAAGTTAAGGGTAATTCATAAACGATTTGTAAGGGTTGTGTAACTAAAATAGGGATTTTAAACAGTTTATTTGACATAACAGGGGATTTAGTACATTTGTATTGCATTCCTGTGCCGAAAAGATGATTCGGGTGATTCCTAGTAAGTTTGAATAGTTGTATCCTGTTGTTTCACATCATTCTTTATATTCGCCTTACATTGTATTTTATATTAGGATTAAGGATTGCATATTATATTATTGAATATTTCATGTCATTTTCGAGAACTAAATTTCACTTAATATTGATTGGCATAATGTTATAATACTTATAATTCTTGGAATTTCGTAATAGTAAGTATTAATGATTAAGGTTTAGAATTAAATAATATTTGAATATTTACCCATAATCCTAAGTTTTCTGTCTTCTTGGTACTAGACATTTAAAATATAATTAAATTTGAACCTTTCAATGTCAAATGTAAATAGAAAGCTTAATAATTATATTTTGAATCTCTAGTACCAAGAAGGCAGAAAACTTAGGATTAGTGGGTAAACATTCAAATATTATTTAATTCTTTATTAATTAATTAATCATTAATACTTTCTATTACGATATTCCAAGAATTATAAGTATTATAACATTATACCAATTAATATTAAGTGAAATTAAGTTCTCCGAAATTTGTGTCATCACCCTATTGTTTGAAGAAGCATTTACATAATTACTTGCCCGGTTACCTGCTAAGGGTATAAATTGTATTATTATTTCAAATAGAGACAGTTCCATTCATAAGTTCCACCCCAGCGAACGATACGGTTCTCACATTCAATTATACAAAGCATCGCCGTGCGATCGTCATTATAGTAAAAATAGTATATTATTAACACTCCGGTACACTATTTAAACTGCAAGCACGCAAGTCAAAATCTGAACATAACCTTACTTTGCCATACACAAATTAAAACAATCCTTGTCGTCTAAAATCGGCGCCTTGGGAGCACTCGGAATGCTAAACACTGGTTTAAAAATGATTTAAAGTAGGGTTTACCCTCTTGTAAAATATGCCCATTTATAACAGCTTTCTAACACTATTATACGTTTATGAATGGTGTTTTTTCGGCACAAGATTACAAATGCTTTATAAGGCCTTTGTAACTTTTTATGAACAAGACCGTTAAGTCTTTAACTATCGATCTTAGGTTGTGCTAAGTACATGGAAACATAAGATGATTCTGTTTGCCGTAGGGGAATCGATCAAAACAAAAGCATTCAAAAATATATCCATGGATGCTATGACCGTCTTAGAAAACAAAAAGGGGTGTGGATGGATACATTTTTTTTTGGTTCCTTGAACAATTTCTTCCCCATACGGAAACGTTTCTCAAAAAACAATAAGCCATATAAGGCTATTCTGCAAATGAAGAATATTCACGATCCGGAGATATTCGCGTTCTATATATATCCACCCAACGTCACTAGCATATTGCACACAAGGATCAGGATGTACTGGCAAATTTAAAAATCGGATACAGACGCCATTTGCTGCAATCTCTATTGCAATCAATAGAAAATGATCAACAAACTGCAATGGATTTCCTACGAAAAATCAATGTTAAAGACGCATATATTGGATTGATGAATCATGGAATGGCGTTAAATGTGAAACAATAACCAAGTCGCAAGCGAAAGTTGAAATTTTTTATAACAGTATTACCAACATAAAGTTACGTATTCGGCAATTGTGAAAATGGTCGCGGAAAAATCTGCGAAAACCAGTGACGAAGAGAGCCAATTGAAGGGTGGTTGGAGAGAAAATCGCTGACAGGCGGGGTGTGACGGCTTTGGAAGTTGCACTTCGTTACGTGGAGCAACAAGAAGCCACGCTTACAGACGTCATTTCACAATTTTTAAAACCACAATGATGAGGTCCGGCAGGAGATGTATATTTTAAAATAAAAATCAGAACTGAGTCAGATATAACAGAGTTTGCCATTTCATAATAATTGGAAAAAACGTAAAAAAGTAATTAAGTACAGAAAATGACGTCCTCTAGGTGATGACCGTTTTTATCTCTGCACTCCTCCAGACGAATAGTCAAGTTGTCCATACATCTTTGAAATATATTGGCCGGAATCGCACGAATTTCACGGGTGATCCCTGCAACAGACTCTACAATGGTGCGGGGCTTCTCAATGAAAACATGGGCCTTGAGGTACCCCCATAACGAACAGGGTAACTGAAATGAGTAGCTGCCTTAACAAAGGCATAGAATCCCTTGAAGTATGGCAAGTTGCTTCATCTTGCTGAAAAATACCTTTCCAATGGGAATACGACGTCATCTCAGCTCAGGAAGAAAAAAATCAGGCAACATGGTAATGTAGCGCTGTGTGTTAACAGTTATCATACGCTCGCTCTCTCGGAAAAGGTACGGATCAATAACGTCGAATCTTCCAAGTGATAAGGTGACTGTCTGGTGTGCACCGGACACTCACCTCTTTCAGAATGTAGCGGCATTTCATGATGTTCCCTGGGTCGACCAATAGCGGAAATTCTGTTTATTGACACAACCCGCTAAGCTATCACCTCCGAGCTTTGTTAGTACGGTTTCAGCAAATTGAAGCCTTCATATAAAATTATTTTCTTCCAGCTGCTGTACTACCATCATTTTATACGGGTGAAAGTGGAGATGTAAATGTAAAATTCTCCCCACTGATATGTTACTCAATTGTAGAGCGCGAACATGTTGCACTACAGATCGACGACGTTTTCAGGGGTTCTGACAGTTCTTACTCCTCCCGTAGGTACTCCGGCTCTCAACGATCCTTCTGTACAGAGGTTATCTACTCATTTCAGTATAGTGTTTCAAGTGGGAACTCATCCATGCCTACCAACATTAAATTCAGCACGGAATATGCGTTGCGTAGCTACGCCCGGTTTCAATAAACGTGTCGTACACGAAAAGGCGATACTTGCATCTCCCAACGGTCACATATCAACATTAAATTTTACACTCCCCCAAAAACGTCATACATCCCCGTCGGACCCTCTACTATTTTTACATGCATAACTGTTTTTAAATCATTTCTGTAGCTTTCTGTATAATTCGAGATAATCCCAGCCCCATTCAACCCAAACTATCGGGACTCGACTATACTACTTAATTCTATTAAAAAAACAATTGTACTTACAGTGATGTATTTGAACATTCACCGATAACGAATAAAACTGGACATTGCAATTCCAATAAATTGTCATCGGGATCGCCTCGCTTTCCTTCAGCAGTTAATAAAGAGAAACCCAGGCACAAAACACATAAAATAGGTTCGACCTGTGCTACTTGCAGCGCCAATGAAGCTCCTGAATTAAATCCAGCCAAAATGATGCTTCTGCCGGGATATTCATCTTTAACTTCCAGAATTTTTCCACGAGTCGCAGCAAACATTTGATCCAAACAATTCGCCATAGTCATCCGTTGCGCCGTTGTACCAATATTTGTATATACCGTGATTACAGTAGCTAAGTTGGATAACGAGGTAATCCATTTATGTAATCTTTTAAATTGATTTGTAGAGCTGGTAAATGGTGCGGAAGGTACGACAATGATTATCGGGTTTCCGGGTAATTTTTTAGGTTTATCTTGGTTAAGACTCGGGGCGACGGGATCCCAAGGTCGTTTTAAGAGTGGATATAAGCTTTCGTTGCTTGTACTACCGATACGATTATTGGATATTGGTCCGTACATCATTTTATCGACAAAGGTGGGTAATTTTGATTTCAGCGTCTAGAAAGCATTTTTTGTTATTGCGTAATTTTGTATGTGAGTAATTTACCTGTAGTATGTCTAAATATATTGCTAAATAACTACTGCTCAGGTTATCA
Source organism: Osmoderma eremita (assembly GCA_031763485.1). NCBI lineage: Eukaryota > Metazoa > Arthropoda > Insecta > Coleoptera > Scarabaeidae > Osmoderma > Osmoderma eremita. Next base: position 298,081 of record JARFOC010000010.1, read on the forward strand.
AGTAATAATACATGCAACCACTGCGCTAATTTGGTTTCCCACAAGATTCCAGCCATTAATTGCCTGAAGCGTGCAACTGATTTATCCGTAATATTTCTCCTCGCTATCGGTTCATTACGAGATCCAGCTGTTGCCAATCGAGCCATATTGTCACTATTTAAAATGTTAACAACTCCACTAAAGATCCGACTTTGCAAATGCGTCCAGTTAGTTCTGCAAATAATTTATTTTGATATTGTTGTTTATTTAGATAAAGAATTTTGGATTTATGAACCCCGGATCCATACAAGATCCAATTTTGAATATAAGAAGAGGAGTTCATATAGTTTTCATAGCCCTAGAGAAAGCCTTCGATAGAATTAGAAGGAAGGCAGTATGGAAAACCCTTGAAAAAGGAGGATAAAAATCAACGTGATAAAACCATCAAAACAACATTAGACATAATAATAAAGAATTGGAAAAATATGAAACCACAGACGGGTTATTACAAGGATGCGTAGTTAACCCGATGCTGTTTTCGATAGTCCTAAACAAGGCCGAAAAAAGAACAAAAGTGGTAATGAGAGCATTGGACATGAGAAACTGGAGATAGTATTACTGGCGCAGCTCCTATATCCAGATGACATGGCAATAGTGGCAAAGTCAGGGAAGCAATCACAACATAATAGCCGTGCTAAATGGAGAATTCAAGATCAACATGAAAATGAGCAGCATTCAAGGGCCTTGGACCCTAGAAGACAGGCAATCTTTGGGAAACCAAAAATGATCCCAGAAGACTACAGACCAACCAGCCAAGAACTTGTACAGATTGGTACAGGGCACAAGAATTTGGGAATGAGTGGTATAAGGCATGGGTACAAAATGGGAGATAAATACAAAATGCCAATGGGCTGAAATGTTTCCAGAGGCTTATGTCAGATGGCTCCCATAAGAAAAACAACAACATAGTAGATATGCTAATTGGCAAATTCAAGAAGATCAACATGAAAATAAACGCTCAAAAGACTAAAACCATTATTGTAACAACAAATATAATATCATAACAGATGGACAGAAAAAAGAACATGTTAAAAGTTTTCAGTACCTAGACATTATTCCAACTCAAATAAGATAGGATTGGATGTTTATTTATATAAATATAGTACCGATTTATTTTTTCTTCCCAATCACAGCTATCGTCCGTGTTGGGTCGTGCAAATGAGGCATGTCTCTCACATTCTTCCATCACATATTTCGCTTTTGTGACATCATAAATTATGGGCTGTTCTGGTGGAAGAGTTTCTATATCGATAATGTCATCGCAATCCTGAATAGGCGCTAAAGGATTATTCGATTTTCTTCTGGTCCTTTGTGGAATAAAAAGCGTTTTCGTTGGTCTTAAGAATCTTGCTTCCAAGGTACGATTTTGAGGTCTCGAATAACAATGTTCTATTAATATACTGTTTAGCTCCTTCTCAGACAAATTCGGCTCAAAACTAACTCTCTTTTTCTTTTCTATGCAATTTGTGATGATTTCCGTATTACCAGCTATGGTAACTGAATTCTGTAATTTTAAGTATATGATAGGGAGTTGCATCTCTCGTAACGTTATTATCAACTTACCGCGTAATCTGTGTAGTTATTCATTATATGTAATTGTAGATTAACTTTGCTCTTTTTTTGTATTAATTAAATAACAATTACGTAGCAGCAATCTAATAAATATTGAACTGACGTATATTATCTTCTCTATGGACGTATATGTTTTTTTTTACTTTTCTCCTTGTTTTTAACGCGAAAATCAGATAAAGTGCGAAGAAAACAATCACCGTTCGCCAACATGATAAAAAGTACCAAAAAAATCACTAAAGAATTTTTTGATTTAAACAAAATTAAATAAGATTAAAATTTTAAAATAATTTCTTAAACTATCTTTCATAAAAAAAAAATGGGAAAAAGAATTTTAAATATTAGTTTTAATTATTTATTTAATCAGAAATACAAAATTTAAAGATATTGACGTCATTTCCGCGCATGTGTACCTCTTTCGTTTTGGACCGCGGTAGTGAGTACTGCGTTCGGTCCTGGTTTTGTAATATTTAATTAATAATAATGGTAAGTTTGTGTACAATATTAATTATACGTACGTATTTAAATGTAGAGGCTTTGTAATTTAAACTTATTTAATGCAAAACTAAAGAAAAATTAGATGATGCTTTCAGATTATTATGGTTCTGTCAGATGTCTTGGGCATCTTGATACTGATGGATTTTAAAAACTTTTATAATTGTGTTATTGTAGTTCACACCCTTGTTAATTCTTTTTATTGTAATATTCCATACATTAAATCAGGATTTTTGAATATAATGCATTTCCTAATATTAAGTGGGGTTATGTTATGTTTTAGGGTTTCGTCAAGGTAGTTAAGAACAAGCAATATTTTAAGCGCTTTCAAGTGAAATTCAAGAGGCGCCGTGAAGGGAAAACAGATTATTACGCCCGTAAGAGGTTAATCGCCCAAGATAAAAACAAATATAATACACCCAAATATCGTCTGGTGGTTCGCTTGTCCAACCGTGATATAACATGTCAGATTGCTTATTCTCGCATAGAGGGAGATAAGATTATGTGTGCCGCATATTCTCACGAACTGCCAAAATATGGAATAAAAGTGGGTCTTACCAACTATGCCGCTGCTTATTGTACTGGGCTGCTGTTGGCTCGTCGCTTATTAAAACAGCTTCGTTTGGATAAATTGTATGAGGGTTGTACGGAGGTTACCGGAGAAGAGTATAACGTTGAAGCTGTGGAAAGTGGCCCTGGTGCTTTCAGGTATGAGTAATCATTATATAGGGTGTGTATAAATTGGCACAAAAGCTAGACGCAGCAACATTCTTGCTTACACAATATTGAGCGCCATTCTATTATTCTAGCATCTGTTACTTAGTTACATATCTTGCCAAGTTGAAATGACTTAATGTTTGTCCAGACTCCAACATGCCCACATGAACAAATATATCCATGTTTCACCTTTGATAAGATTTAGTGAGTAAATCTGCCAACATAAGTTCTGTTGGTAAGTGTTCCACATTGATGTCATTGTTGCTAACGTGTTGCCCAATAAGATGGTGACGAATATCAATGTGTTCACTTTTCTTACTCATGATGTTATTTTTCGTTAATTGAACAGCTCCACCGTTGTTACAGTGTACCTTCCTATCAAGGTGCTCTGGACATTGTAGTTGATTTCTCTGATCAATTTGTATTGCCAAAGTATTTCTTGGATAATTGAGGAGAGTTACATTTACTCAGGCTCTGTTGTCGACAATCCTACACTTCTTTGTCTTTTACTCGTCCACGAAATTAGTCCGCCTTGCAATTTTTTGCAACTGCCGCTTATGGAGTGTCTTTCATTCATTTCATTTCCCCAATCAGCATCACTGAAACATTCCCAATGTTCGCCAAATGCTGTCTTCTGTTTCGCCTAGTTTAGTTTTGAATACCCACTTTGTAGTTAATATTCTCTTGTTCATTTGTTATGGAGCATGTGTCGTTTCTTTCCAAGGATTCCAATTCCCCATCCATTGTTTTTTTCCACGCTTCCGCATCAGGTCCTGATGATGCTTTATCCAAGCTTTGTGGTTCATTACCAACGTAAGTCACAAAATCTTCCATCAATTTCGGTATTCGACTAGATCTTCCTAATTGCGTGTATTTCATTGTCGTATTCTGCGTTCGCTGCTTGTTGTATGTCTTCTTTATTTCCTGTTATTGCCACCTCATAGTACAATATTTTGACGTTGAGATTTTCGATTCAGAATTTAATAAGGAGTAATGCCACGTGTAGTTTTTGCGCCAATTTATACACACCCCGAGAAGTAGGGAAAAAACTTTGACTAAATGATGAATTTTTGACACATGCGCGTCATCTGATTGGTACACCACCTTAAATAGAGATATTGCTGTTGAGTTTTTCACCAGCTTTGGTTTCTTTTATGGCTGGTTTGCCAAATAATTGATTATGAAGTGTCTCTGATATTTTTCAATACATATATGAATTCGTCTTTTTATGTATTGAGCTGTGACGGCTGAAACACTAAATTCAATTTCAGGTGTTACTTAGATGTTGGCTTGAGTCGCACCACCACCGGTGCTAGAGTTTTTGCCGCGATGAAAGGGGCAGTTGACGGCGGCCTCAACATTCCCCATTCGACCAAGAGATTCCCAGGCTACGACGCAGAATCGAAAAACTTCAACGCAGAAGTGCACCGGGCTCATATTATGGGTCAACATGTAGCGGATTATATGCGATCGTTAGAAGACGAGGATCCGGAGGCGTTCAAACGCCAATTTAGTCAATACATTAAACTTGGTATTACTGCCGATCAGGTAATGATTTACGATTGTTTTTTAAAAGTTTGAACGTCCAACTTAAATTACAACTGCTGTATTATTAAACGGTTGTGTCGCAGTTGGACAACATTAAAGAAGTTTTATTACTGCGTCCAGGATTTCGCGATGCCTCGGATTAAACATAAACTTTCTACAAATACAATTTTTTTAATGAATTTTGAGATGTAACATAAATTAATTTTAGATTGAAAATATTTATAAGAACGCTCATGCTGCGATAAGAGCAGATCCCGCCCTAGAAAAGAAAGTAGAAAAGGCGCCGGAAGGAAAGAAGAAGAGGTGGAACCGTAAGAAGTTGACTTTAGCTGAACGTAAGAATCGTATTGCACAAAAGAAGGCTTCGTACATACAGAAATTGGAAGCGGAGCAGACAGAGCCTTGAATATAATCATCGTTAATGTATGTTTTTTTATTGGGCGACGAATAAAAAAGCTTGTAAATGATCTTTTGTTGTTTTCTTATTTATATAGTAAACTTAAACTTCAAAAAATGAAGTATATAAAAATATATTTAAAAAAATATATAAATATACCTCTGAGGTCACACAACACGTCTGATTGTATAGTTCAGGCATCCTCACGTATATACAGCTGTTTCGGACTCACTTAGTCCTCATCAGTGCACGTCGGAGGATGCCTGTCGCCCGTTCAATATTCCGTATCGTTAACCGACATGTCTTTAAGGAAAATCCCAGAGACATCTAGTCATTCGACACCGATAAGATCACACACTAACACGGATCTCAGCTGACTGGTAACTTAGTTACCGTTTTTGGGATTGTTCCATGATTCTGCGGCTGGGCGTTAGATGTCTCTGGGATTTTCCTTAAAGACATGTGCTAACGTTCGGTTAACGATACGGAATATTGA
>JARFOC010000010.1:303828-314354 GCA_031763485.1 Osmoderma eremita
ATCAGACGTGTTGTGTGATCTCAGAGGTATATTTATATATTTTTTAAATATATTTTTTATATACTTCATTCTTTGAACGTACGTGCCATCTATTGGCAGAAATCTTCTTTCTTAAACTTGTTAAACATAAATATCGTTACATTCATGGTTACATCGACGTGAACCTTAACCCGACTCCCCTCTCCCCTCCCCCACGTCCTGCCAACTTGGCATTCGCTACAGACGACGTAACATCCGCACATGGACTGGCGATCTACGCATGCGTAAGCAGATAACGGTACTTGTCAGCAATTTTTTCGCTTGCCATTGCATTGCTACCACAGACACTTGTCTACGATTGCTACGCATAAAATATTTTTACTCCGTTGCAATATCGACTGCTTTAAGCCCGATTTATAAATTGTCGTCCGCCCGTATACCGCATATCGTAAGCGCCCGTTATTCCCATGGAGCAATTTATGAATTCCGTTCCCATAAATTTTCAACATGCGCAAACTTGCCTAGTTTTGAATTTAAAATTCGTCGAGGAAGTTCTGTGGCAGCTGTTAATCAGCAAGGTGGTACGATTTACCTAATTTATCGAATTAGTTCCATGCTTTATGGTTTATACCCCTCTATAATTTTTTTGTAATAATCATTACATAATTCATACGTTATCGTTTACCTATTAATTTACTAACTAGGCAGGTATACCTCATTTTTTTAAGTAGAATGAATGACAGAGGCTAATACGTATTTGTTAGCCACCTGCACAGTTCTGTTGATGATATTTCTAAAACGATTTCTTAAATAACGTTTCAAACAATATACCTACCTGATAACTATAATAATTCTGCCGGGTTTGAAAAAACCAGGTACAAGTCATAAACTTAAAAACTAAATGAATCATCATCGTAGAGCCACCTACAGCTGTCCAAATTTCAAATGTTTCGTTTGAAATGACATGTAAACAAACGCTCTGATTGGTTGAACGTAAGGAACTTCCTAGTTTTTATTTAAAAAGGTTCCGCTGTTTTGTTAGGTATCCAAAGCAGCACAATTCAAATTTGCCGCAATTATTTTTAGTAACTTCAACTTAAAGACATTAAAATACCCATTGATGTAATACAAAATTGTAGGTAATTTCATGCTTTAATATTGAAGTTACTAAAAATACTTGCGGCAAATTTGAATTTTGCTGCTTGGGATTGCCTCACCTTAAAATTCTAATCAATTTATTATTTTGTCCATGGTGGATACTGCAGAAATATATTACTATTAATTAATAAATTTTTTTTTATAAATCATTTATTTGATTTTTGTATACATTTAAATATTCTCCATATAATTAAAATATAATATGAAAAACAAAAATATATAAATACATATATATATTCATTCGTACAGATATACATATTATGTATAACATAAATAATTGGGAAAATTACCGACAAAGTTCCAAGGGACGCTCGATTTAGTTATACGCTTAATTTATTCAAACTACAAAGTATAAATGCACCTCGACTACACCTAAATTGTAAAATATAAGCAATATTTGCTACTAATCTCGACGGAGTTGCTTCAGAGACGACTCAGATATCAAAAATTTCAGTGAAACCTTTAAAAATTTGTTAGTAATTTTTTCAACTATCTAAGACGTTTAAATAATAGATTCAGTATAATCTACAAGATTTGTTACACGACAAATATTAATATTACGCTTTAGAATTCGAATTTGATTTAATAATTGTCCGTTGAAAACTGGGGGAATAATCAATTCGTATAATTTATTGAGCATATTAAAGAACAATTTCTGTGGATAGTTATTTATATTTCTAAAAATTAGGCCTTGACAATAGTCTCTTTTTGCAAAAACGGCTTATTAGTATAGCGGTTAGTCGAAATAGTAAAATTTCGTTGCAAAATAATTTTCTATGAAATGACGTCATATTAAAACGTCGTTGTGTGGTCGATTTATATTGCATTACGTAGAATTATTGTATCACTTTATGCAAAATTAATAAAAAAAAAGATTTTGATATCCAGTTTCTATTTTGATATAGTTACACTAGCCTTTTAAAATACGCCATTAGCAATTGCTATATAAATCGACTTACTGGGTGTATTTAAATATAATTTATCAAGATCAATTAAAATTCACGATCGACATACAGGTTAACAATAACGACAATAATGAACAACAATAATGTTAATAGAGGGGGGTGGTACCGTGGTTCTATAAATGTTAATGATATCACATGATGCAATGATATGACTTGAAACTCTAGCAAAATGTAATTTGTACAGACGCGGCACTGAGTTCCTTAACCATTCTCTATCTCTAAGTTTATTCGCCAGGGCGTAGGAACTCTGCATTTACTAAATATCATTGTGTCGGCGTATGAAATTGGCACAATCTCAAAAAATACTGAGGTAATACGAACAGTGACCATGGTGGAATGTGAACAATTACAATATTTAGTGGTGCCTAAAATGGTCTTCTTACACGTATGTAATCCTGATATAATCTGTATAAATACAACATTGGATATGACGTAACAAAACTAATTTGTTTAAATATAGAAAAAAACGCACAATTGATATAATAATTAATAGGATAGAAATAGATAAATGTATTCCCAATTGGAAACAAATAAAAATGCAAAATAAGTTTATAAATAAAGTACTAATAGAAATTTTCTATTGCGTGTTGTTCCAATGTTGTAAAAAAGAGAATACATTTTTATAGCATCCGTAGACTTTGCACAACTAACTAGTTTAGCTTGAACTGTAATTTTAGTACTAGTACGTGATTGTAAATGCATTTAAAATGGCACAAACATTAATTAAGATTAAACCAACAGGATTGATTCTTTCTAAAATAATTTAACTATCGGACTAGTGGCCATGCAGTATCTCTTTCACCTCGACGAAATCGCTAGGGAAGAAGCCGGTCTGCAATAAAGAAAGTTACGGGTATCACCACACAGTATTTTTTTTTGTTCTGGCGAATAAAAACTATAGTTCGTGTCCGATATTCTCTGTATTCTATAATTCTATAATTACATTATTTTTTAAGGCGTTTCTTAAAAAAAAATCTTCGCAAAAGAAAAAAATATGGGACACTTGGTATAAACATATACAGGTTGGTTGATTTTTCATTGTGCATTCATTATTTCCGTGGGAGTCAAAGTATTTAAAAAATTCAGAAACAAATCTGCTACAATATTTGGTGCTCTCCATTCAGGTATGATAGAATTTCCAAAAATGGAAGAGGAGCAAATGATAGTTTGGGTACTTTTTTTCTAATTGAAAATCCTGTATTTTTTCTGCTGTTTAGATTAGGTTATTAAATTCTGATTATACTAATTCATATTTACTTTCATGGATTGCCTACACCCCGTTTGTCATCTACCATCGCGCCATTTGTCATGTCGTGTTTACCACCACTATTATTATTTTTGCTTCGTCCTTGTATTTAAGTAAATATGAACTATAATCCTCGCAACTAAACAACTTTTGACATCGATAATGTTAAAATCATACCAACACAACTAAACACGACTTCACATTCAGCAAAATCATAGTAATGTCAAATCTAGTGGCATTTCGTCCGTATAAGATTTCTACAATTAAGAGCGTCACCAGTTGCATAGGTAAGTTGTTGACGCAATTACTTGACATTTGTCGTTGTATTTAGTGTAGATTGTTTCAAATACATTTGAATAATCGTAACCTATCTATATGCCTGTCAAATTATGTGATATGCGCTGGCAACCATGTTATGAAACGATGAAATGTCAAAAGTCGGTTGTTTAGTTGCGAGAACTAATGCCACCGATTTCTTAATAACATAGAATTCAGGGCAAAAAAACACGATACCATACAAGCCGTACATAAACTTCGATATAAAGCATTTTTAAAAGAAGCCGAACAACGTGGGCGGAATGTGAGGTTGTTTTGTTTGGAAAAAAATCCACAGAGTTGTCGTTTTTTGACGTAAACGAAAATGCTCTCAATTGAAATAAGTTTAGATTTGCAGTTTAAATTTGCCGCTATTTCTGAATGTGCGCTGGGTAATATGCGCACAGATCGCAGTGCCCACTACTTCGTTCTTAACGTGAATGAAGTATTGGTAAATCACATTTTTAACGAAGATTGCCGATGCGACTCGCTAACGTGCGTTTAGAATCGCACGAGACGTTCCTCGCATTCACGCTATCGCATAATAAGCGCTGCTTTCCGGCATTTGTAAAAGCCGTTTTTTAATATTTTTTAGTTTACATAATTAATCTACCTTTTGGTAGACAACAATAAATGATTGACTAAACGCTAAACTATTACTTCAAGTGCTGTATACACTGACATCAAATTATTATTGTTTCTCATTACTCATTGGCCATATTTTCAGAGCCTACTTAATTTTAATTAACTTGGGTTTTTGATATTGATTGCATAAGGAGAAGAAAGGACGCTGTATTCAGAATTTAATAAATTTTCGAAATTTGCAGAAAAATATAGTGTAACCAAAACTAGAATTTTTATTTTTTTAAATACAACAAAGAAACTATTGTAGCAGATTTGTTTTTGAATCTTTTAAATACACCTATCCCTCGATTTACACGGTACTTTATTTATTTACACGATTTTGCTTTTACACGGTTTTGGAAATGGCGAATTTGCGGAAAAAAAAAGAAAGATAAAAATGGGCATTTTTTCCTGCATATATATTTCTACTAAAATTTTTAATTCCCTGCTGACGCAACAATATTCGGCAAAAATTGCGGAAATTATTGCATGGAATTCATACACTCCGACCCGGTTTTTAATGTTGACAAGTCCAGATTATGTCGGACAAAAATGGTAGGGAGAACTTATTTGGCTAAAACTTACAAATAAGCTCCTGGTTTAAAAACAGCGAAAGTCGGATAACAATTCTTTTCTGTAGCAACGCTTCAGGCGACCATGTAATGAAGTCAATCGCAATGCTTATTTAAAGTAATAATCTTCGTCAATCTTCCCGTTTATTGGATGGTCAATAAGAAATCATGGGTTACCGCCATACTTTTGAATGGCTGGTTTCATAACTTCTTTGCCCCAGACATTCGAAGGTATTTAAGCACAAAGAGGTTGCCTTTTAAGGCCCTTCTGTTAATTGATAATACACCATCCTTAAGATTTACAACACGAAAATGTCCTAGTCGTATTTCTATCCAAGAATACGACTTCTTCTGATCTAACGGATGCAGTCAAGAGATAATTTCGACATTTAAGGCGCTGTACATTAAGCTCACATTCAGATATATTTTAGAACAAATGGAAAGTGATGAATCTCTTACAATTGGGGATGCTTGGAAAAACAATTACAATTTTTGATTGTGTTATTGGAGTGTCATGTACCGAGATTGAGCAATCAACGGAACTGGAAAAAGTGTAGTTAAGTTTCTAGGACTGCTTAAGCTCAGGCTAATATTGCAGAACTTATGGCCGATTTAAAGAACTGGATGAAGATGATTTAATTTAATTAATATGGTGACAAATGATCCTAATAATGAGCCCGATTAACCAGTTGCGTTCACATCAAAAGTCATCGGTAGAGGACTTCAATTAAGGCGAAAATTGGGTAATCATTTTCTACACGATTTTCTTAAGAAGCGATCATAAGTGCAAATCGGAGGAAAGGTGTGCTTCGATTCTTACAGAATGAGAAATCAACCATCGTGTATAAGATAAAAATTTCAATAACACAAAATAAATATCCCTTACCCTAGCCTTTCCACTAATATGATTGCTGCCCTTCCACCAGCCTTTCTTGTAACCTTCTTGACACAAAACTATAACCTCCCCTTTCTGACGCAAAGTTAGTTGCTGTGCGTCTTGAGCTTCGTAATCTCTACACGCTATCGCACGCATCTGCTTGAACGGGTACTCCAGCTTTGTATTCTCGTGCAAGCTGGAAATAAAAATATAATTAGAATAAAGTACGGATTGGTCGCAAATTCAGTACCCCTCGAAACTATCTTTCAAGCTGTACATTTGGTAATTTTCAACCAACTTCTCGATCGAATTAAAATATTTGGCAGTTGATAAATAGTATTTTTGAGAAGATCCATCCATGCTGGAGAATATTTTCATGTGCTTAATGGTGCCGTCGGTTCTAAGAAAAAAAAGGTATTAGTTAATCTTTTGAAAGTATTATTGCAAATATTTACTTTAGCGTTAAGGCATATCTGTCTTTACTTTCAGATTGGGGGCGGACTCTTACTATATAGGTGCCGTTAATTCTGTGTTGTAATTTAGCCGATGATACATATCTGTCCATTTCACCCACAAACCTGAAGATGCACAATAAAAAAATTGGTTACATCGATTAAAGATTATACACTGTAAAGTAATAAATTCAAAGTAGTCCTTACCAGAGTTTATCTTTCAGATGATCGTCTATACTATGTATGGGTGGTAAAGGTGGTGGAGCACCACAATGTCCCGAATGCGGAATACAATCTCGATGCACCCCAATACCGCAATCTTTACACTTGTATCCTTGATATATTAACCCTTTAAGGTATTTTGAGCAATGACTGCAGGGGGTAGGTTTGTCGAAAGTATACATGTCGTATTTGTGATTAGTTTTCATAAGGGGTAATTTTAGATTGTTTCTAAAAAAGTTTAAAAGACGTTTAAATTTCATCGACATATTTGTAAGTATTGCGTAAAGGAATAAATTCGTATAAAAAACACAACGACACTTGCAAGATTGATAAAATGCGACTGATGCGGTGTCATAGATAAACCGAAGGTTGGACCGAGAGAAATAGATAAAAAGCGATATCGTTTTGATAAAATTTCGCACGTCACATAATAATACGGCAATCCTATTGTCACGACGTAAAGGTTCTTAGAAACGCTGATAAAAATAAAGATTTGATATTATTGTGCAATCTTTGCGTAAAAATAAGTTAGGCGGAAGCGTGTCCGAAAAAATTCCTTTGTGCCAGTGGCGGCTATAAGAGCTACCGGGTCGCAATATTTTACAATTTTTTTTTTTACAAAAGCAGTAATCAAAAATAAAATTTCCCAAAACAACTTTCTTTATCCTTAACGAAATAAAATTTCGTTTACGTATTAATTAAAACAGCATGACATATTTTAAATTTAGATATTAAATTGATTCTGAACAAAAATCAATACAATAATAAAAAGAATAACGCGCCACGGAACGGAAAACTCGCTCAACTCGCAAAACTCATTTGAATTGCCGTACGACGTGCCGGAGATATCCGAACGCCGGCTTGGTATACGACGAACGGGGCTGCCGTCATCGTAGCACCCTTTAGATTGAAGATGTATCGGTTTAGTCAACGGCAAACTCCATACGAATTCGGTTGAAGAACTTTCTTGCGCGTCGGAGTTTTGAGGAGAAAATTGAAAATAAATCACTGGGACGGCCACGCCCGCAATAATTTTAAATCAAAATAGACAAAGTAAAAACAGTTCTTTTAGAAGATAATTTAATAATTTAAATTAATTAAATAAGATAAATTAAGGTAATAATTTCTCATTAATTTACAGTTATTTTGTGTGCAGCCCTTGTTCCTAAAAACTCACGAGTCGTCACTGCTTTCTACATATTACTTGTATTGTTTAACATGATTACGTAGTATGCGGTAATGCGGTTTCTAAATACTCATCATTATCATTATTTTATACGCAATGAAATGTATTTGATCAAAGAGTGAAGTTGGTATTTGGTAATTTTTCTCGAAACAAAGAAATTATTATCGCTCCTAGATTGTCGCTCAAAGTTCCTCCAAAATTCCTCGATTGTGCTTCAAACCTCCTAGATTGTCGGTCAACTCTAATTTTCTTCCGACAGTTCTAGACAGCCGAATCGCGTGAAGTTTTGCAGGGATAGTTAGCCATATATGCTGAAAATTTCAACTGCGCACACCCTCGGGTTCGGTCTATGCTCCTCATATTTACGTCCCCCTTCCCGCTACAACACAACCCCGCGAGCATATGCAACAAAGAGTCAAATCTCAGTTAGGCGGAGGGGGTTAAATGTTTGACTATTTCGTTTACTGGGGTTGACCTCTGGGTGCTGCTGCTGCAGCGTTATTAGGGTTGACCTATAGATGGCGCTGCAGCCGATAGTGGGGAACAATCAAAACGAGTGTGAAGGTAGAGAGGTTTTTGTTTGACGTAATAATAGCTATATACACGTAATTATCTCTGTAAAGATAAAAGCAAGTAAAACTTCTTCAAACCTAAAAAACAGTCTCAATCCAATAAATACATTTCATTCTATCGTAAACAGGGGTAAAAAACTGACGTTTTATGCTGTCATTTTATGTCATTCGACTTCGAATAATTGAAGTTTTAACTTTTTCGCATAGTTTCATACATAAATTTACCTACGACTATTAAATAATATGTTCATTAAATACGTAACTGTAGATACATAAACTTGCTTATAAAACACTTTTACTGTGTTGTGAGATGTTGGTTGCCTAAATAAGAATAATCGGAATAGTAACTTATGATATTTCACTTTTTATTTTTTATATTTTTATCATAGTCGTAGATAAAACGTCGTATTTAATTCGCGTATAATGCCTCTAATACACTCGGATGATTATAAACACTCGTGTTTATAACTTTTCATCCTCGTGTATTATGATTATACGCTCATCAAATAATATACTATAATTTAATAGATAATTAGATTGGTTATGGTTACGTGCGACTTTTGACGTACGAGCAAACAAAAATAGTGCACTGCCATACACTGCGGCAATCTTACGCATTGCAGAGTATTAAGGACTCGTTCTTTTTGATTTGGATTAACTGAGATAAATATCACCTAGAAGGGATAACTGAAGTGAGTCGATTCGCAAAAAGAACGCTACTATTATCGCTGTCAAAATTCGGCTGTTTCATTGCGAGAGCTATACTGTTGTTTGAATTTTATTGAACCCAAATATATGTCCGAAAGCTAAATTCGTGACAGTGTGTTTCTCTCAAGTTTCTGAAAACATACTAAGGCGATACAACATTTTAACAAGAAGATTTTCGATTCAGAACCGAACGAAGAATGTCGCTGCCTGTATCTTTTGCGCCAATTTATACACAACACCTATATTTATTACTTCACATTTTCTCAACACTTGAATTTGTATTTTTTACATTGTTTTGAAAGATGTAATGACAATTGCAATACTGACGTAAACATCATATTCTCTTATGGAACTGGCGATTGTAAAACAAAAGTTACTTACATGCATTCTCTCAGCGCTTTGATCATTTGAGCTCTTAATTCCGGTGTTCTTACCCCACAGGTGTAGGCACACTGTTGGCCATTTTTTACGAGCAACCACTGATAGGACCATCGAGCGTTCTGCGACAAAACGGACCTGTTGTTTATTTCGTCCACTCCAATATCGTTGAAATTCAGCATATCTCTGTACGTAAATTTGTTATCCTAAAAGTGTACAACGCTCTAGCAATAAAAACAATAGCCCCAGTGCATTTTATCCCGCGTTACCTTTAGCGGCTTACACAGTATCATACATTTTTGAAATATAAATACGTATCGCATTCTGCACCGTCCATCATCGTGCGGTTTTATTTTGATTTCCCCGTCTTTTATGAGCTTACCGTAGTGTTCTAAGGATTTCGTGTTGTCCCAGTTCGTTATGTTCTCCCTAACTTGTTTTATCACAGTTAATTGTTCGGTGTCCCTCGCAAACTCGTTTATATAGTCGGCGACGTCCAACATATATTCCCGGGCTTTCTTCAAATCTTTGTACTCATCGTGTTTCTGAAACGGTTTTATTGGATATTCGTTTAAAGTTTAAATCGATATTTATTCGTTACCGGGTCAGTGAATTCTATTAATTTTTCCAGGAGGAGATGATATTTCAAAACTCGTTGCATCGGAACTGATAGTACATCCCTCAGTTTAAATTTTCCATTATTATCTTGTTTTTCTAATTCCTAGATTAGTTTTGAAACGGAACAGTTAAGTAAAAGTCAAATAATATGGAATTTGTATCATACTTCGATTTTGGCATACACTTCCGGTTGTTTTTCACAGATATCTTGCAGGGTAGCGCAAGCTGCGGACAAATTTGAGCAATAAGCACCGTAAACCAAGAATTTGTCCTTGTATGCCATGAAAATGCTGCTCAGTTTTGTTGTTTTTTCCGGTAATTTATACAACTGATTTAAAAATTCTTGATGTACGTCGTATAACTCCTGAAAATTAGCATAATTTTGTTAGTTAGGTCGACTAAGTAACTGAAAAGTTATTTTGTTCATAATTTCTTATATAGGGTGTTCATGGTCTTGTGATTTTATTTTCAAACGGTGATTGAACATCTTAAAATAAGGTCATTAACGTAAAAATATCTTAACAAAGTTGCATAATAAGAGGGATATTAATGTTTAAAAAAATTTTGTAGTTTTTTGTTAAATTTTTAAGTGGCGATTAACCACCATAAAAAAGGTTTTTAACGCTAAAACGATTGATCAAAAACTTGTGCAAA
>JARFOC010000010.1:314454-324480 GCA_031763485.1 Osmoderma eremita
CTTGTTTATGTAAATAGCAGTCGAACATCTGGTACCCTTCTACACTGTTAACGTTGAAAATATCGTAGTTCTCGATTAAGCCGGAAACTTTTATGTGGCCACGAGTGTACAAACATTAAAAACGTACACTTATGTGATAGAAAATAATGTCTAAGTTCTCTCTGCTAATATAATTATTTAGCTTCATCATGAAATTCTTCTTTAATTTACAGAGCACTTCCACATAGTTTCCTTCGGTATCCATCAATTCCTTAATGACATAATCTCTTTTCTCGTGCGGTTCGTCCACTTTCTGAAACATTAAAACCCAACGTTCATTACCAAAGTAAATACTTTCTGATAGAAGCATGGCCGGCAAATAAATACATTAAGCATACTTATATCGGCATACTTACAAGTTTATCTCTAAGCTCTTTTACTTGAATTATGGTTTGATATGTATCTTCCATGCCATCATCATAATAGGCGTACATCGGCGGCTCACTAACATAAAATATACATGCAAAAATAAAATACTAATAGAATGAAAAAAAAAAATTGAAAAAACAATAAGGAAAATCCATTTTAAGTGATTACTGTTCAGCGATATTTGCAGGCTGCCTGGTTGAGGTTGGCCACCCATATCTTGGCAACCATCGTACTAACTTGCGACAAAAACCTTGATAATAAAGGAGACAGAGAATTTCAGCAAAAATATGTTGTGAATGAAGTGATAACTTCGGTCTCCCTTAACGGATTTTAATGTTCGTGTGCTCATTAGAAAGAGAATTTTATAAGGTATTGAAGCGTATATAGTAGGGAATTGTGTAGTTGCATAAAGGAATAACAGAGGAGAGAGAGAGAGGGGAGGATTATTAATTTACGGAAATATTCTCTTTTTCATTAAAATTTCTAATGGAAAAATATATCATTAATGTCATACTATTTAATTAAGCACATAAACAATAGAAGAGAATGGTGAAAATAAGAAATTATTATGAAGAGCTTCGAGAAAAAATTAAGGTATTAAACATAGATTCCCGGGACTAATTCTTTTATTTCCCTTTTAAAGAACAGACTAAACAATTTCGGTTTGTTTTTCATGAAATTTTTTTTCGTACAGTTTTATAAATCATTCATTTCATTATTGATTGAAAGTATCAACATAGATTTCCTTTTTAAGGGATATTTAATAATAATAATAGTGGTGTTTATTGGCCAAAATGAACAAAGGAATATAACAAAATAGTCGACAGATTTCAACAGAGAAGCGGCCAAAAAGATTAAATCGCCACAGCACATGTATTGACCATATATGTGCTGGTGACGTTCTTCCTTTAGCTTCTTATTTTAGTGCCTAACGTAAATAGAATTAAAAGTAACAAAAACAGAAGAAGAATCTAAATATAACAATAGAATAATACAAGGGTAATACAAAAACAGACGTGGTACAGATACAAAACCAATCAATCCATCAAAATCATGTATGGTGCAATTGCTACCGCTTCAACAAGATAAACAAATGCCAGTCAAAGGTGGAATCATTGTGAGCTTTGATTAGTAAATAGCAAATCAATCATATGTTAAGTATTCAGCAATTTGGTAACTTTATATGTGGATCTCCGTTTAAACGGTTCAAAATTATGATTACTATTCCTTTTAATATTCTTTATAAAAAAATGTAAAAGCCGTTTATTGTGCATTTAGTGTTTCTAAAATTACTATGAAAACATTCTTTTTATATTATTAATATAATAATAATAACATATTTCAATCCTTTAGACAACAATTTCTTTCACGAACAATTGTAGCATTGGATACGTAAACAACATAATATAAATATGATAGTGACATCGTTAGTAATATTGTTTTAATTGACAGATCTCAAGCTATTGAATAGGCAACTAAATATGCATATCTAACCAGTTTCGGATACTTGTTGTTTTATATAATATGGCGCTCGATATATGTATCTAACTTCACGATAGTAGTTTTGTCAATAATAAAGAAAGTAG
Source organism: Osmoderma eremita (assembly GCA_031763485.1). Taxonomy (NCBI): domain Eukaryota; kingdom Metazoa; phylum Arthropoda; class Insecta; order Coleoptera; family Scarabaeidae; genus Osmoderma; species Osmoderma eremita. The sequence goes on from JARFOC010000010.1 coordinate 316,449, forward strand.
CGTCTGTTAAATTCTAATACGTTTTATCCTTTTTACTTAAGTTTAACTGACAGATATTGTAAAAACAATAACAAAAAAATAAATAATACATAGTCAAAATGGTAATCCTGTATTTTAGACCTGAGTCGGACGAAGAATTGTAAGAATATTAGTATTAATAGTACCTATAAATAAAACGTAAAATAAAAATAAAACAAGATGACGGCTTTATTTACTATAAAATGCACATATCCAGTATTAATACATAGATGGCGCAATCTGTATTAAAACTACACTTATTTATTTATTATATTCAATTTCGAAGTTTTTGTCAGGTCATTTTCAACAATACAAACAATAGAATTTCTTAAAAACCATCTATATTTTTTTTTACATACATGGATTCTCAATTTCAAAGAGAATATATCTGGTCTGTTTACTTTTTGATATGACCCTGTAGAAAGAGGTGTGTTTTATTCGATGATACCCGATGACTCAAGTCCCTAAAATGCAGGATTACCCGGGATGCCCCGAATTATCCAGAACGGAGAGATTATTCTCGTAGTTTTTATCTGACTTGCGAGATGTTCGAAACTAAGAGAATGTAAGCAATGGGCTAGTTTATGTTGAATATAACAAGATTAGTGTATATAAGTTATATTATTCCCATTGGCTAGAGAGCAAATGATGGATGAAAATAGAAACTCTGCCTGTAATCTTATGGACAGGTGGGGCAACCTTTACGAATACAGCAAAATTTAATTTTTATGATTGGCACACTGCATGCAAAACATTCGTGATAAAACAAACTTTTTTTATATTTGATAGAGATCTAAATAGGAGGAATTACTTAGATTTCCCTAAAAACAATATTCCCCCGCTATTGGGAAACGTATCATTAGAAACTAGAGCGAATGCGTGGTATCAACGCGATGTATGTCTCGTCCACTTGGCGCAAAACGTTTAAGCGCATTTAAATCAACAGTTCTCCGATCGCTGGAGCGGAAGAGGATGTTTATTTCCGTAGCCTCCTAGATCTGCGTATCTTACAGTATTTGATTTTTATTTACAAGAGATAGTCTATCATAGAAACGCAATTACACGTCAAAATATGACTGAAAGAGTCATAATAAATGGAATTTCTGCTTCGAAAATCGAAGTAGTGCTCTCCATATCGACTAATGAGCATGTGTATTTAAAAAAAATGATGGACACTTTGAACTTTGGTTGCGTTGGAGTTTGTTTTATACTATATATTAATATAGTTTTTATTATTGAATAAATATCAAATGAACGAATTTGTTCAATAACGCAGTTGTTCCCTTGGACAACTACAGAATTCTCTACTAATACATACGCTTCAAATCCCTGTAAAATTCTCTTTCTAGTGAGCCCAGACACATTAAAATCCGGCAAGATAAACCGAAGTTATCACCGGTTTTCTATCCAGACGTACTCCCCCCCCCCCCCCCCAAATCGTCTAAGAATTTTGTTGATGATAATTTTAATCTACATTTTTATCTTGAACTGAAGGGAAAAATGTCGAATTTTTAATTCACCTAAAGAGTTGCGCCCCCTGGCGGTTACTGTCGAAAGTAAAAATATTTTTGCCAAAATTCTCTTTATCATCTTTATTATCAAGATTTTTGTCGCAAGGGTGTAAAATGAATGGTTGCCGAGAAACGGCCGGTGACCAACCTTCACCAGACGCCCTATATAATATATACAGTATGGAAATTAATAAATTCAATAATTCCCTTGATATTAATTTTTTGGAAAAAAATCTCGAAGGGGTATAGCAATTTTAACTTCAGCAAATATTTTCAGCCTACTTTCAGTTTCTTATGTCATTTGTTTTTTGTTATGACGTCATCCACTTTCTTTTTTAATGGCAACCTATATTTTTTATTATGATTTTGGTAGTACTTTTTATTTCCTTTTCAACGGTATAAAATTTTCAATATTATACTTAAAAAAAATCGAGAAAAACAGTCCTAAACTTAAAATATTACAAATCTTTAAATTGGGAAAATTTATATAGTTGCCGGTGTATAAAACAAAAAAAAAACAGTAGTTACCGCAAATGTTGTTTGCAGTAAATGTCAATAAAATAAGTGTTATTATTTTGCTTTTTTTAAACTAGAAAAATTATTTTGTTAATAAACATGATACAATTGAGCGAAAAACAGAAAATTGAAGTGTTAATGATGATTGGTTATAGGGACAGAACTAGAACACCTCAACAAGTGTGTCAACTTTTTTAAAGAAAAATACCCAGATTAGCCCGTAAATCAATCAAAAATTAGCAGGATTGCAAAAAATTTAAATAAAAAAAGCAAAATAATAACACTTATTTTATTGACATTTACCGTAAACTGTACGACATTTGCCGTAACTAATGTTTTTTTGTTTTATACACTGGCAACTAGAAAAATTTTCCCAATTTAATAAATTATTTATATTTGAACTTTAAGACTGTTGTTCTAGATTTAGTGAATTTATGCGTTACTTAATTTCCCCACTGTATATATATTTATTATTCATATTCGGGGAGTCCAAAGCTACTGAAGTAGTACTCTAATAATTTCTCAATTTAAAAAATGAACAGTAATTCACTCTCTTCTCCTTTAGAACACATAGATAATAAATAAACTTGCAGCTATCGGCAGACTTAAGATAAATTCGAACATAAAGGGAGATATTTTGAATACTATTGCAAACCTCTGCAAGGCTTGTTGAAAATGTTATGCAGCACAAATCATCGTACACTTCTTCCTCGCAATCCTCCAGACGAGGACATGGTATTTTAAACCGAAGCCAACTGGGCTCTAAGCCTATCTCACTTGAGGATCTCAAATCGCTAAACATAGTGAACAGATTTGTATATGTACCACCTAAATTTCGTGTAAATAATAAAAGTTGCAAGTGAAAAACATTGTCAAAGGGTTTTACTGCTAAAATTACTGTTTATATGTATTTGTTACTTGATTTCCACCAATTAATATGTTTATGAGGGTACTTAAAAAAATAACTTACATTGTTTTCAAGCTTTGGTAAATGTCATCTCGGTTCTTCTCACTTTGTTCACAGAAACCTCTACAATAGCAATACAAAAAATAATAATCTGAAATCAAACTATTGTTATTGTTACTTACTGAACACTTCGAACAGCTTTCGGAGTCAAAGATAGTTTTGACAGAGTACAAAGAACTTTGTGAAAGTTATTAAAGTCGAACAGCATAGTGTCTTCAAATATATCACAATCTTTTATCCCAAATTTATTGCGACAGATATTTAAAAATAAGCTAATATTTCTGAGGCATAAGAACTAAAACAGAAAATTATCCTCAGGTGCTTACTACATGTATTTGAAATTTTTGATACTAACTCTTGCTAAAGCCGGCCTCAGATTGACCATTTTCATATCGATGCATTGTGGATCTATTTTGCCCAATAAATTGCAAAGTGCTACACCGTCCCTTAAAGTATGGGCCAAGTCACCGATTGTAGCATTCGGCCAGTTGGCTCGGTGGTCTCCCCGTAGTATACCCCATCTTGTAAGCCAACCCGCACATTCTTTCCAAAATTCATCACTACTTACACAAGCAGTAGCCATTATATTAGGTTCTACTAAAAGAATCATATCTCTAAATCAGATTGGGCAATAAATCTAACGTTTACTTACATTTATTATTATTACTGAAAGTGAAACATGTTTTGATGTGGTAACTTTGTATATCCTAGAGGGCAAGTACATGTATACATTTTGAAGGGGTAAAAAACTAAATTCATGTTTTAATGTTAGCAAAACACAAAGATTGTCAATTAATACACTTCTTATCTGACTAAAAATGCATTCGTAGCAGTTATACTCGGTAATCTAACAAACGTTTTTCTTGTAAACACTTTTAAACGTCAGAACAGAAGTCAAAATGCAGTGTCAGATTGTCAGATTATATTGCAATCATGGACGTTACATGAAAAGTAAAACATTTATGTTATCTGGTATTATCGCAGTGAGTTTAATGACTTTACTGTGCGTTATTAAACTATATTAGCAGGGCGTCTTTTTAAGCATAAAATTGGTTTTAAGACGAATTATTTTGAAATTTTGCCTTGCTTAAAATTCTTGAAGAATTTTTACAGATATCTGTAACTTTGATAGGTCGCTAGAAATATTTTTTAATGCAATATGTGTGGCTGAATGCGGGCATGCTTTATCGGATCGGCATACAGATGCGGCGGGAAGAGGGCGCCATAGCCGAGGAACGTAGAGCACGTATTGAACGGTGACGGAATTGCTTTAGCGTTATTCAGGGGGGTTACCTTTGGTGTAAGGCCGGGGTTACTCGACCAATAGAGGGCTCTGAGTATAAAATTGTAGAACTCTACATAGAGTATTTTAAATTTATATTATAATTCCTTTAGCTGTTAGTAGTTCTTTTGGTTTTTACTTATTGTTTAATCGTTATCGTGATTATTATTATTATTGTGTATTTCGTCCATCGAGCTAAATATGATTCATCCCCAGGTACCTGGACCCGACTGTAGGTTTTAGTGTAATTATATTCCTAATGGCTATGATTTTGTTGAGTAGGGTAGATTAATGTTAGAGCGAATTGTTTTCCTTTTTTAGTTTGTAAGTTATTATTAAATTGAAATACATTTTTAAGTCAGCCAGTAACAGAATCGGCTTTGTTCAGATATCGTCGATGTCAATCGGATATTTTCTCAATCCATTTAAATAAAATATTGAAATTACAAGGGCAATTTACTTTAAAATATACTCAATAAGATTTAAAAATTCATTAAAATTACATTAATTATGAAGTCGAATATATAGGGACTTTTGCGGTTTTCGTTTTTCTTTGGAGAAACTCCGCCAGATGTCGATCGTAGTTCTCGGAAAAGGACGCCGTGTAAGAAATGTCATGCGCGTTGCGTTTTTAATTATGAAAATATGTGTTTGTAGTGCGAAATTGCCGGGATTCGCGTTGTGAATTTTAAAAATAATTCGTCCTCGTTTTAGTAATGATACTTTCGTTAAGATTTTTGTATTTTCCTATCCGCTATGTGTAAATATACATATATAGGAGGATATCAACATTTCCGATGTTGGAAACCCATCACGAGATTTTCATGTAAGTATTTGTTCCATATCTTTGTTAGTAATGACATCTTATTATAACATGACAACGATTTCATTTCTTTATTTTTCAATTTCAAATAACCGCCTCAAAAGTATGGTCGGTTTCGCCCGAGCTTGATCGTTTTCGTTCGGGGGATTCATATTCGAAATTCGTATGTTCATATCAAAATTGTAATAAAATATTTTGATATTGTTACAGCCTCCATCTAAGATTATTCGATGCGATCTAAAAGAAAACTCAAGGTAAGAATAGAATAGAATTGTTTATAATTCCTCTAATTGCGTTACGATAATTTTCCCGCTTTCAATTCGTGGTAGTTTCCGCAAAATGGCGGTTGATACAAATTCTTCCGCGTATCGTGCTTTCAAATATAAGATTTATGTGTTTAATACTGCCTTTTGTGTCGCAATTTTATGTTCTAAATTAAGAATATTGTACCTTTTCCATGTTTTACACGCGCGTTTACTCCTAAAATTGTAATAGTAAGTTGAAGTTCTTTTAAAATTTTGTATCTGTTATTATATTTTTGTCATTTTGCTTATTCGATTATATAATGCTGTGGTACAGTTGGAGACGTAATAATAACAATAGCTCAATACGTTTAATTACACATTATTTGTATGAAAAGTAGAGAAAAGCAGTCCCAATTACAAAAAGAGCAATGACTGGGTAAATAAAAATAAAGTTGTGCTAAAGATAAGCTAATTATTTAAGACCGAGTTTGTGAACGACCTTCCTTGTAAGTTAAATTTTCACCGTGCTTTGCTTGCCCAAAATAGTATGTAGACATAAGAAAACGACTTATTTATTGGTTTGATAGAAAAATAAAATAATATAAGTGATACTTATCGCAATTTTCGATCCATTTTTGGAGTTTTTCCTTCCGAGTGGCGCGAAAACGATGCAAAACAACGTCAACTGCATTACGTTTTGAATTACCATATTCCCTATATACACACTTATTTCCACACATTTTGTTATAAAATTCTCAAAATTTCACTGTTATAACACCGAGTATTAGCAGTATTAATTGATTTTACCGCCCTTGCACTTGTGTATAGCTGATGTATAGCTGTATTTACAGAAGAAAAGGACAGAATATATTCTTTTCTCGAGTGGTTTAGAGCCCTGCTTAACTTAAACTACATTTCGAACTACGACTTCTATCTCATAGGTGGCGCTTAGATCGATTTTGAGAGGACCGTTGATCTTTAGTTTTGGATACTTTGTATAGATGTCTTACTCTCGTTTGGTATTCACTTTTAGGGCGAAAGTATCCCATATGCATGAGCTTACCATTAGTATATATATACAAGGCTGTTACATAATAGTTCGGTGAAGCAATTGCATATTTTTATTTGTATCACGAAACTAGTAAAGTAATAGTTACAATTAAACATTTCAATTGTATAGTTCCTTTTCCTTATGTTTATCATATAATAATAACCTGGACGCCGGAAAGTAGTCCAGCAAATAGATCCAATCATTTCGTTTCAATACTAAAACTAGGGTGTTCGTGACTACCTTGTAGGTATACAAGTGGCCAGCACGTAAATAAATTCCTTGATCGAATCCGAACATATTGCCACTCACTAGAGTTTCCTCGACCGCCTCGTTGTATAGGGAGTCCTCGCTTAAAGCTTGAATTTCGCCCTCTTGGATAAAGTACATGCAGTGATCGATATCGTCAATGTACGTCACTATATCCCCCGGAAAAAAGCGGCGCACTTTGAAATTCGCCGAAATTTGCCTAATCAAGTCGACGTGGCATTTTTTAAATATCGGATGTTTTCGTAAGTGTAGGCCGAACATCGAATTCAGTACCCCCTCTTTTAAATAGTACGGTGCTTCATCGAGCAAGCTCGGAGATTGCATTCCGTCGTAATGCATCCATAAAGAAGATACATAACGGTTATTTAACTTCATTAGCGGATGGGATATGTTTTCATTCTCCATATATAATGCAATCTTTATGGCGAACATTTCGAACAGATGTTTTCTTCTGGTAATAACCTGTGTAGTGGCGACAATACTGGCTATGAAATATAAACCGACGAATCTGGACATAAGCATTACTAGCATCATGGAAACGGCTGAACTAATATCGAAATTCTCTCTACTGTATCCTACGTTCATTTTCATAATCATATTCGTGATCATTTGCCAGTATCTATAAAAGATCTTCGCCTTTGACTCTGCGTCAGGTAGTTTAGAAGAAGTAAATGAATCGACGAAATACATAAACGAACATAATAGCGTCATTAAAAGAATGCAATTGAAGAATACGGACAGCATTCTCACCCAGAAGGTGTTTACGTTTAATTTTTGCTTAAGCTGCATTAAGAAGTTCATTGTTTCTGTTATTCTTATCAGTCTATTAGCTCTGAGATACGTCCACGCCAACAGCGAGCCGTTTTTATTTTTTACGAATATCACACAAAACACTTCTAGGGGCAGTACTGAGATTAGATCCCGATAGAAACCCTTCTTTTTATAGCGTTGGCCGATCATATATTTGTTCCGATTCAAAATGCCGAATTCGTCGATATATGCCGTATTGAACTTCTGTATTATTTTGAGGACGTACAGAAAGTCGGCGAAATATAGGCTCATTACGCAGTTACGCGAGTGGTCCAATGTGATAATGTGATACATTTCCAGGAATGAGGAAATCGCCGCGACACAAATTAATATTTGCTTCGTCCATCTTATAATCAACATTTCCTGGGATAACCTGCAATAAAGTTCGTAGCATATGATATTTATTTTATTTATTATTAAGGTATTGCTAAAACCGTCTGAGGTCTCATAACTAAAAAAAAAATGTTTTGGGATATGTCACGTGATCACTAGTATGGGGGCAAATATAAAAACTGTACTGTGAAGCGTCAAGAAGTGGGGGT
>JARFOC010000010.1:324490-338529 GCA_031763485.1 Osmoderma eremita
GTTAGATGACATGATTTGGATATCATGTCATCTAACCTCACTTCTCGGCGGTAAAAGTTATTTGAAATAATTGCTTAAAATTTAATTTTGTGGTCATTAGCAAATTTTCTAACGCATATTTAAAAGAAAATAAAAATCCCAAGAATGAGATTTTTCTTTATTATTAAGATACTTTTTCGGTGAATCGATTCAGTACGTTTTATAACCCAAAAATGCGTCGACATATGTCACGTGACCACCGGGATGGCGGCAAATTTAAACCTTATACTATGAAACATCAAAAAGTGTGCTTTCCAAAAATGTTATCTCAAAAAGTTGCTTAGAATTTAATTTTGAGGCTATGTGCAAATTTTTGTATAGAGTAGGTTTTTCTTCAGGACATTTACTGTTGTAACAGATTGTATCCAGTGAAAATGCTGTTTGTTAAGCATAGTTTTCTCAATTACATAACTGACATTTGACATTTCATCGTTTCATGATATGGTTGCCACGGATTGCAAAGGATATCATATGATTTGACAGATATATACATAGGTTATGGTTAAAATAATACGAAAACTATCAACACTAAATAAAACGTCAAGATGACACATGTCAAGTAAGTGCGTTGGCAACTTACATTATCTATGCAATTGGCAACGCTCAATTTGAAGAAATCGTATGCGGACGAAATGTCATTAGATTTGACATTAGTAATTGTTGAATGTGAAGTTGTGCGTGGTTGTGTTGGTATGATTTTAACATTACCGCTGTCAAAACTCGGCTGTTTCGTTGCTAGAACTATAGTTTACAATAAATATGTTTGTTCAATTTATGTATTGCTACTGGGCCCCGATGAAAAGCTACTTTTGAGCTTTAGCTTTAATTATGGGAGAATTGAAAAAATCAGTATCAATCATATTTTGAGATAAGTATGTATTCAAAAATTCTAAGCAACCGTTTCAAATAACTTTTTTGGGTATCATGTCCTCTAACCTCACTTCTTGACATTTCATGGTATAGTTTTTAAATTTTCCGCCATACTTGTAACTTGTAACATATCTTAAAATATTTCTTTAAATCATTAGACATGCTTAATCTATCCCCCGAAATAGTTCTTAATAATTAGAAAAAAAATCCCATATGTTGCGAATTTTATGCCGGTTTTGTACAACTAAAATAAATCTGAGATTCGCAATTAATGGTCTTACTTGGCCGCACCTCTCTTCTTGAGTTTCTTGCTTCGCTTGGCCTCCGCTGTAGCTTTGATCAAGTCGATGGTATTCTCCACATAATCTACGTTTACCGCAATTTGTCTCATAAATAATCGATAGAATTCGGAGTGTTTGGAGAGAAGGCTATGGAAAATGACCGTTTCGATACTGAGCAATTCTACGTGTCCACTAGCCACCATCGTAAGAGTCTGTCTCGTCTTAGGAAAGCTATCTAAATTCCCGAAAATTGCCCCTTCCGACAGGAAAGTCAAGTGGCTTTGGTCGGGGCCCAGCACCTCAACTTTGCCTTTGTACAACAAGAATATATTGCCGATAACGTCGTTTACGCTATATATTATCCCGGTTTTAAGTATTATTTCGTGTTTCGCGTGAGGCAGTAACGTCCTGATGATGGGTTCCCCCGCCAATCCGAATATACGCGATCTCAATACTCTCGCGCCGAACACTTCGAACAAAACGCTCTTTCTGAAGGGCATCGTGAACGGGGACATCACCTTGTTTATCTTCAGGATTCCGGCTTTCTTCCAAATGAATTCGAAATGAGTTATCACCTCGTTCTTTAGTCTCTTGTCGATCCTGCGGTAGCTCATGAATTTCACCAGGGCTCTCATCGCGTCCTGGTATCTTATTAAGTCGAAATTCTTTGTCAAATTTATGGTGATCAGCTTCGCTGTCACGTATACCCAAAATATGTACCCCGATAATGATATTATCATTAACATGTATTTCTCGTGTTTGAGCTGAAAAATCATATGTAATCATGCATGTACCGTGCTTCTTTTTTAACGTTACATATAGGTATTTTGTACAAGTAACGTTGAGCGTTGCTCACTATGCCGATTAACATTACCTGTAGGAGATACCTATGTGTAACGTGATAAAAAAAGGTATGAGTAGAATAGCTATAAAAGTTCGGGCGCAAAATCCCATAAGATTTAACACAGGGGTCTAAATTTACTTTTCCGCCATCTTGGATTTCACGAGGAGTGAGGGGAGAGATGGGAGAGCCCCGAGTACATCTCAACCGTTCGATTATAACAGATAACCGTTCAATTATAACAGATAACCGTTCAATTATAACAGATAACCGTTCAATTATAACAGATAACCGTTCAATTATAACTCTTATAGCTATTCTACTGGTATGTATACTTATGTAGTACACAAATACTTACAGGGGATTTAACGAAGGGAAAATATTCATTCGCAAATAGCGAGCTAATTAAAAATAGTGTGTAGACGTAAGTTTCTTCTGGTACTAAAATAGTTTCGTTGTGAAATTTTGCAATGACATGAAACCAACTTCGTTTTTCACACTCAAATATTGGCGGGTCACCGTCTTCGTAATAGCAAAATTTGTCGAAGACCAAACATGACCCAATGTTAATTACCAATAAACAGGCGCACAGATACTTAATTACGTTGACGATTTTTAGCGTATCTACGTTGAAGAGGCAAAAGTAATCCAGAAGCCCAAATAATCTGCGTATTTGCAGGAGTCTATTGAACCGACTATATCTAGAGAAATCCAGGATTACTACGGGGAATGATAAGTATCATTAGCGTCTTACCTTTTAATGGTTCTATTCACCGCAGTTATTCTCAATATTTTCTCGATAGGAAACACGGATAAGAGATCAAATAGAAAACCGTTCAATAGGTAATGTTTAGCCGTCATTAAGGGATGAGTTACTTCAACACCACCTTCCGTAAAATACACGATGTGTAATCGTACATAAATATCGATCCAAGCCACCAAATCCAAGGTAGCAAGTACACCATGCCAATAAAAGGTTTCTTTGTACAATACCGTGTTAATCGGTAATAAGATGAGGTTGATAATTGAAAATATGGACCTTGATATTTCCCAGTATCTAACGGCTTTACCGTACGGAGTGAACGTACAAGGCATTAGAATATAACGCAATGGGTAAGACACTTTCGAGAAAACCCTATTGTATTCCTCTTTGCGGGTGGCGTCGAAATATATGAAATGTTGCAACTTTTGCGCTTCGAACGTACGAGCAAATTTATATGTGTCAGTTACTTTGAGGAATCTAGCGAAGGTTTTGGATTGACGTGTTTCCTCGATCGCTCGCAATATGGGATAACGAAAGCTGGGGTATTTGAGGGTCAGACGATTGAAATCCTCTGCTGTTAGCGACATAATTTGGCATGCCGTTAGCGTGTGCATCGTACGAAGAACAGCCATATTCATGCAAATCTCAATGGCGGTTAGATTAAACCCAGGGCCTGCGGCATTTTAAAACGAATTTTTATTTTATTCGAGATGTCGCGAGTAGAATAGCTATGCCGGTTCTGGAACAAAATCCCATAAGATTTAACACAGAGGTCTAAATTTCCTTTTCCGCCATCTTGAATTTTATGAGGGTGAGCCACGAGCACATCTCAACCGTTCAACTACAATGGGTAGCCATTCTATTATAACAGTTAGCCGTTCAACTATAACAGATAGCAGTTCAATTATAACAGATAACCGTTCGATTATGACAGATAACCGTTCAATTATAACAGATAACCGTTCGATTATGACAGACAACCGTTCAATTATAAAAGATAACCGTTCTATTATAACAGATAGCCGTTCAATTATAACTGATAGCCGTTCAATTATAACAGATAGCCGTTCGATTATGACAGAAAACCGTTAAGGATATCTTGTCAGGAGAACGTTTCCAAAGTGATGATGACTTAAAAACAGTTGTACAGCATTGGCGATAGAGGTTTACGCGGAAGGCATAAACAAACTGGTTTTAAGTCATCATCACTTTGGAAACGTTCCCCTGACAAGAAATCCTTAACGGTTTTCTGTCATAATCGAACGGTTATCTGTTATAATTGAACGGCTATCTGTTATAATTGAACGGCTATGTGTTATAATAGAACGGTTATCTGTTATAATTGATCGGTTATATGTCATAATCGAACGGTTATCTGTTATAATTGAACGGTTATCTGTCATAATCGAACGGTTATCTGTTATAATTGAACTGCTATCTGTTATAATTGAACGGCTATCTGTTATAATAGAACGGCTACCCGTTGTAGTTGAACGGTTGAGATGTGCTCGGGGCCCTTCCTTCTCTCCCCTCACTCTCATGAAATGTAATATGGCGGAAAAGTAAATTTAGACCCCTGCGTTAAATCTTATGGGATTTAGTTCCAGAACTGGCATAGCTGTTCTACTGTCGCGTTACTTACCTAAAATCCTTTGCTCATCTCCAAAATAATAGACGCAATAGCCATGCAAGATGACATGCAATTGCAAGCACGTCTCCCCTTCTTGAATGACAACCTCGTTTTGATCATAAATACTGACGGTGACTCTAGAAGCGACGTCACTGATTAGTTTTTTATCGCAGAGTTGAAACATTGGCATCGTTTCAATAAGTTCACCCAGTGTAACATTTCGCACTATTTTGAATAAACCGGAAGGCACATTCTTGTAGATTTTGTCGCCGTACATATACGTAACTCCATCGTATTGATACATCCTGTCAATGTTGGCGGCGATTTTTCCGTACAAACCGTGCATTCCGAAAGAGTGCAGAACGACTTGGAATCTGCGCAGGTATTCGTTGATATTGAAGCTGTCGTAATATGTTAGAACTTCGCAAGCGGTAATGTTAGCCAAAGATATGACATTGAACAGATAGAACGTAGCCACAGACAAGAATAAGCCGTAGAGGTTGAAGTACCTAAATAGAGTTTAATTTTACGTTCGTAAGGGACCGCACGCTGTAAACTACTCACCTGTTGTAACGATGCCGTTGGAAGTTGCAGAGAGTTTTGATGCTGGAATAGCCGCCAAATAGCATATAACCCATAGGCGTGCTGAAGTTATGTCGGAACAGATAATCTTTATACGGAAGATTACATTGCGTATCGAAGCAAGCCATCATATGAAGGAAGGCTGAACTGTAAAACAGCAAATAGAACAAATAAATAAGGAATTTGCAGTAATTCAATCGACGGAGTTTAGTCGTAGATGTGACCGAAAAGGAGTCGAAGAAAATCTCCACGATGTACATCTTGAGCAACTTGTTTAATTCGAAAAGTAAGAATCGCCTTAAGGTGATATTCGGATCCATGAGATACAATAAGAAGCCCGGATTCAGAGCCGAGACGAAATTAAAAATAAATGAGACAGTTGTAAATCTGTACATGACGATATCGTGAATGGTTGTGTAGAAGGAATGTCTAGTCTTCACTGCGGTCGATACTTCTATATACAGATCCACATACCACAGAATCGATATCACTATATGGGTGACGATATAGTTGCCGGAAACCACGTGAACGGCTGCTAAATTGTAGGCATACAGCAAGGAGAAGTAGACGAAAGTTGCGAAGATGAAACGTTTCCAAGCTGTTAAGACTATTGAGCTTGGTTGAAATATAAAAGGAAAAGTGGTTTTCAAGAATATAGAGTCAGTAACCAATTCTAATTCCTTCGCTATAACCAACAGATCTAAATACTCGTAGCAGCAAACGATTTCCTCAATGTTATTCAAGAATTGTCTGTCGTTCTTCTGATTCTTGATCCCGAGCATTTTCCTCAAGATGTACTTCAACCACTGCATATTTAGTTCGTCGTTTTCTTCACTTAGTTCCTTTCTTTGTAGGCCCGCGAGCTTTTTGTACTGTCGAGCTAGTTTATAGCGTCTCATGACCCCCTCTTGAGCCTCTCTGTTTTCGTTTGGATAGAATTCCGATGCTTTTATGTAATTTTTCCTCTCTAATATACTGGCTTCGCAGAACCTTTTACACACGACGGAAGATATAGACGGATAGTCGATAAAAAGAGATGTTTCTCCTAGGCACGTTCCGTCAGAAAAGGAGATGATCGGAGTTTCATTATCGTCCTCCGATAAAATTTCGACAACACCTGCGCAATAAGATTATAATTTGTACATTGATTGAGGGAAGTACCGTTACCTGAGATTATATAAACCATCTTGGATTTTATTTCTTTCTTCTTGTAGATAATTTCCCCCGGCGAAAAGAAGACTTGCTTCATGTGCTTCGAAATATATCGTAAATAGCTGACTTTCTGGTTTCTGAAAATGTGCGAGTGCCTCAAAGCGTACCAAGCCATATCTATATCGAGTTCCGTATATTTTATCTCTGGCAAATAATCACAAATAATGTCATTTCTACCGATGCCTTTCTTCTTCGTCAAGAACAAATTGTAGACGGTAGAAATGGCTCGCAAACATATGTCTACGTCGTGGGTGCTCCTGCTTGAGTAGGCCATTCGGGATATGTTCAATTTTATGCGTTCGTAATTGATTATAAAGGACAACTTTTCTTGCGCCAGCTCTATAATGTTGCACACAAAGTGGCTGATCAAATGAATGTTGCATACGTACGCGATTAAGGATATGTAAAACATCAGGTCGTAAACGTTGAGTATCGAAATACTTAGGTCGACCTCTTGCCCCAACATCACGATCTTATTGAAGCAAGTCAGAGCCAGTTGCGTGAAAAAGTAATCGTTGTTAAAAACGCACATCTGACCGGCGGACATACAATTGAAAATGTATGTGATTCCGGTAGCGGTAATGACGAACATCGCTACGTAAAAGACTATAATGAACAGGTAAAGGATATGACTTTTGACGCCTACGTAATTCTTCGCCTTCTTATAAAAGCCAAACAGGCGGAAAATTCTTAACGCGTAACGTAAACGTAAGAGGTACAGGATCCTCATGTTAGCTATGGTCAGGGTGTAGTAGATGCCGTCAAGCGGTATCATGGTCAAATATTCGATAAAAACCAAGAAGCTATTGCGAGGTTTGTGTATATATCGAACGTCGATCCAGTCGACTTTCTTATAAATAGTCATCGAGATCAGATCGATGAAGTAAATCAAGTCGAAAGCGTACAGCAAGTCTGCGAAACAAACAAAGATCTAGAATTCTTCGACGTAAAAACTAGAAAAAAGTATTTTACACTTACGCACGCTAAAATGATTGTAACTCTTTTCGATCCACCAAGAATAATAGGTTCCCACGGCGCAAACTGCGTCTTTTAAAACGACGCTGTATGCTACCGCTACGATTACTATGATAGTGAAGGAAAATTGCGATTGGAACTGAAAAAGCAGTAGCGACTTCCATCCTCCGTGAATGTTAAATTTGCCGAAGAAATCTACCGATGCGCTGCTTATGGTACTGGAGACGTCGCTAGTAAGGTCGTAGGATTGTTCTTCCTTGGTCGCTTTCTTTTCTACTTGATTACTTTCTGACATATTGCTCTGAATGTTCGTTGATTACTAATCGTCACTATGGAAAAGTGTGTGTCAAAAGCAAGTATAACTTAATAATTAATTATCTATTCTTAAGCAGCTGATTTTGAAGGAGAATTGGGAATTTGAGTGGTTTAACACCAGTAGATTATATGTTTTTCTTGATAAAATTAATTTTCCATATTTCATATTAGAATTTTGAGATATTGTTTCAAATTTTCTAACAATTAGATTAATTTGATTTCCAATACCTACTTTAAGTATGTTGTCCCATAAGAAACTCTTCGTGAATTCAATTGCATTCGGCTGTATGCACATTGTCGCTTTATTCCCAAATTCAATCTGCAAAAAACAGACGTTTAGTGAAGTGGTACGTACTGCTTCATTGAGACTATTATTTGTAGAGGTAGAAGAAAACTTCAGATTGCATCGTTAGTACTTAGCTTCCACGTAGATTACTTCACATCATTAAATCTAAATTTGCATTGACAAGTAGTTTTCCTATTTCATAAATATGCATTGATATTGGGTTTCCATATCGTATAGTAAGGAGCCGATGACACTGCCCCGTGGGACTCCTGATTTGATGGCGAAGTTTCCAGACATTGGCTGCATGCCATCATTTATCCTAATTCTACATTCTCTGTTACTTAGGTAGGAGTTTAGGGGATGATGGTACGTTATCGGAAGACACTGCTAAATTTTATATAACAAGCCAGTATGCCAAACCCTATCGAAGACCTGGCTAACATCTAAGAATACCGAAGTACAATGTATTTTGTCTTCCAGAGCGCGATATACTTCTTGGCCTATGTGGTGGATTTGCTGGTTGGTCAAATGGTCTTCTGGAAATCCAAACTGATGAAGGGGTATCCATTCTTGGGTGTTAGGGTCAGTGTTCATTCTGTGCAGTGAGAGTCTTTCAAAAAGCTTTGAAATAGCGGACAGTAAATTGATGTCGAGACCTGACCAGGTCTTTTCTTGCTTTAGGTATTAGAATTATTTTTAGTTGAATCGGCCAATATTTTTGTCGCAGGATAGCAAGAAGGTATTACCGTCTCCTTCTTTGGAAGTTCCTCTTGCCTTTTCGGTGTGATTTTGTCATTAGCTATAGCTCTTCTAAGATTTAGAAGATTGATTTCTTTTTGTATTTTGATATTTCTTCAGGAACGTTATTCAGTACTCCCTCTATTTCGTCATGTGGATCATCGCCATTTTACAAGTTTACAGAAATTATATTATTCACCTATTAGTTAAAGTTTTGAAGCTTTCCATGCTCACCTATAGATTTAATTAATGTTAATGACGTTCCTCCATTGTTACCCATCTAAATGCAATAATTTAGAAAATGAATTTTCTTCTGTATGCCCATTCTATTTACCGTTTACTAACGTATACTTGTACTATCATCGAGCAATACTATTTTTGAAGTTTACTTTACGCTGCAATTCAATTTCAATCCATTTACGTCGAACAAGTAATTTTATCGAAATGCCTTCATAGAATTGTATTATATCGGAATTCCGTTCGCGAGGCAATGTTATTGTTGTCAATATAATTGCAATGGTTATTTAATCACCTGTTTAAAACTGCATAAAGTAAATTTGATGAAGTATTGATTCAGCCCGCCTCAGTGGGCCGACGCAAGGCAACTTGGATTCGTAAAATTTACACGAAATTATCAGCGCACGCTACCGGGTCACTAGATTTTACTCTCTCGGTCTTTCGCACCGTACTCTCTCTCTCATTCGACAGCTAATTTTTAATCGAATTTATTTATTTAGTATTTATTACACGATCGGCGCACTGTGAGGGGGTCCGTTCGTATGCTCGCTGGCTCGCTCATTCGTTTCGAGTTACTTCGTGTGATGCGACGATTTATTTTCCCGACGCCCTTTATAAAATAAACGGGGGGATCCCCGGAGCTTAATTGAACGTATAAATCGTAACGGCAGGTTTCGTTTTTCAGTCGCGGGTCTTTTAATATTGCGGCGTCAACTTCGACGAACACACTCCACAACTATGTGGCCCCGGTTTTTTTTAGCTTCAGGGCGAGTTCTGCAACATTTCCTTCTGAATTGATAGCAGAGTGGATCGGAAATAAGTTTGCGAATGGTTGGTGAAATTGTAGCCGGTATTTTTGTTGTACCTATTTTGTGTGGACGGCGCCAATTTTAATACTGCTGAATAATGATATGAACTATTTAATTAAAAGGTTGACTGCCGGCGTAAACTTTGAGGTTGTGGCTGACGCTAAAATATTTTTTAAATATATTTATGATTTGTTTTGCAGTAAACGGAGTCTATAAAGAATTTTATTGTTTTTTTTACTACAAAATTAAATGGAATATACATAGGAAGGGTTATTGAAAAACCAAATAAAATAAAGGATATCCAGGGTGAACAAGGGGAAGCAAAATAAATAATAATAAATTATATATAAGGTGGGGAATATAATGAATTATATGGACAAATTAAAATAAACTAGCGTAATATTAAATATACGTATACAGGATGGATAAACCGATATAAAATGTGTACAGAGCGGAGCAAATAAAATAAAACAAAAAAAGGGGGCCCTCTTAAAAAATAAAAGGTTATAAAACTAAAAAAATAAAAAATGGGGGCCCCCCATTCTCTAAGAAAGTAAAAAATGCGACCCCCTTCAAAATCTGAAAGATGAAAAAATGTAAAAAAATTGAAAAAGGGGGGCCCCCTTGAAAATTTAAAAGTCTAAAAAATGTTTGAAAATAATTTAAAAAAATAAAAAAAGGGGGGCCCCCTAAAAAGTATGTCTTAAAAATGTTTGAAAAAATAAAAATATAATCGGAGGAGAGAAAATTTGAAGGTCTTAAAAATGTTTGGAAAACAATACGAATCTAATTGGAGGGTCCCATATTATTTGTATTTTTTTAAAATTTAATAATTGTTTTTTCTTTTTGTAAATTTTATATTAGTACTTTTTTTTTTATTTTTATTTAAAGTTCTAGCACGGCCCACGTTCTAAAATTACAACATTTTTCTCCACAACATTAAAATGTGTAATAATTAAAAATTTAAAAATAAACACCTACGTACATGTGCAAACACGTATTTCGAATGCGTAAGATCCGATATGTACTCCGCCACAGATTTATTCTCTCGTTTTAAAAGGTTTACTCCAAACAAAAATTGTTTGAATTCATCTGAAAATGATCAGCACTTTCATTTTTATTAACTTAACAAAGTTCTTCTTTCTCAGTGTATAGGAACTATTTTTAGCAAGGGAAACGTTGTGTTTTCCCCGAAAAAAAGGAATTTATTTCGGTGTTTCAAATATGGCGGAATATATATATTTTCCATAGGATTTTAACATATGTACTTTTCCACACGAATAATATTTTTTTCCACCCATTGAGTTTTGTATCTATTTGTATTTGAGCAAAACAATTTGTCTTTGTTTTTTTTCTAAATTTTCCTTAAGGGTATAGATCTTCTCAGAATTGCTTTATCAGAAATCACATATTTTGTAGTAAAAACTTTAAGAATTTTTTGGGTGCTTTTTTATGAAAAAAAAAAAAAAGTAAAGCTAGTAAAGAGCAAACAAATATTGCCTAAAAAAATTCACAAAATAAGGAAAAAAAACTAAACTTGGGTCACTTTAAGTTTACGTTTAATGAGTGTTTCTTTAACATAATTTTAAAAACTGACAAACTTTTTAGAAGATTTACCACAGTCAGCACTAACGAAAGAACACAGCATATTAACGAGATTTTTGGAAATCGATGCTTCTTGCAGGTCGCTTCCGCAAAGGCGAAAGATCGACAGATCTTTCGCCTTTGGGGCCAGATTTAATTCGATATTTATTCTGAACCAAAAAGTATTAGGCAGGATCTGAAAAATCGTGTTAGGCACAGATTTCGAAATTTAGATCGCCTAAGACGGGCAACTACACTATCGCGGAGAACTTGTCCTCGGATGAGTGGTAGACAACTTGAACAAAATTTATAGCCTTTAGAACATTAGACATTAGAATTTAGAGCTGTCACCTCTTTAGTACTGCAGGCTGAGACTCCATCCAGATCTTAGTACATTTTTTATTTTGAATAAATACTTTAATAATGGTATTTTAACTTTTGTTAACAACAATACCGTATTAACGCTTTCTGAGAACCCGAGTTTTCCTAATTTTTTTCTTGTGAGGCTACTCAGATGTCGCGTCGGCTACGCGAGCTTTTTTAATAGATTGATGTTAAAAATTGCTTTTAAGACTTTAATTTAATGATAATTACAAGTAACATAACAATAAAAATACTATACTTGTCTTTATACGTAAATAATTGCGCAAATATTCAGTAAATTGTATTTTTTTGTGGAGCTAATCAGTTGACACGGAGTGTATGTATCTACTTTATGCTACGTAAATAAAAAAATAAGTTTTCTTGTGCTTTCAGTTACTTTTGGACATTTTAAATTTTTTCTTTACTTCTATTCAGCTAGTGCCCTTCAACTCGAGTTCTAAAGAAAAGCGAAGCTCCGTTATGATATTGCTCGCTGGCGAAAAAAAAAAATGGGTAGAAGTAGAATGAATAACTTTCAATATGAAAAAAAGAGAAACAAAAGAATCTAGAAATATCTTTGATGTTAGTTCCTTTTGCGTAATATTAAAATTCGTATATGCATCCACATATAGGAACGTTACACATCAAGTAATAATACAAGTTCCCTGTTCTCTTTAACTATTAATCCTCGCGCCCGGCGGAAGTACTATCCGAAAGGAGCTGTAAAGTAATAAAATAAAGCGTTTCCCAGTGAATATTTTATCAAAAGATGTATGCATGTAGAACGACGTCGGGGTGCCGTAGGAGGGCCCTTCACCGTCATGCCCCTTCTTTCTTTTGCACACCTATCCGTCATGTGCATAGCAAAACATCTTCCGCTTCCACGTTTCGCCATAGAGACTGCTTTTTCTACATATGTAGTACTACGTGGGGCTCAGGTAGGTATGCGTACGTGTGCCGCGTACTTGTGTACGTGAAGAATTTACGACTCCTTATGCAAGCAGACGAGACGCCGTATTCACCTCTTAAAATAATAATAATCGCCGAGGAGAACTTTTTTCTTTTTCCTAGCGGCACCTTTACGTTCACCCCAGGACGATTTCTATTAATATTTCGTTGCGCTAGGGATATTTGAGTGGATAGTGACCCCAACGAGTGGGCATGGATTCTATTTAATGCGGTCTTCTAAATTTTAGAACGAGAGGATATCGCTTTTAGTGCTGTTATTAAACATATCGACTCTATTAGGGAAGGCTTTCTTTCTTGAGATGAAGAAAATACTATACTTCATCTCAAACAAGATTAGTACTAAGAATTTAAAAAACATATTTTTATTAGAATTAGCAACAATAACTTAGCAAGTTTGAACACGGAAAATTATTGCAACTGAGTATCTATAGTAGGGGAAGTTTACCTAAAATGGGATACTTGAGGTTTGGATCTGGTTTATAAGAAAGTTTAAGTACAAAATCACGGACAACCCTCATGTTGGATATACCAAACATAACTTTATTCCAAAAATAAACATAACATACGGAAGTATTAAACATAGAACAAAAAGGAATACTTTTGCGCTAGTCAAATTTCCCATTTTAGGCACATATATTTGCCTTCCAGTTCATGGTTAGCCTTTTAGTATATATATATATCTAAAACGGGATCAGTAGTGTTTCTAAAATGGGATTATACTTTCAAGTATAGATCACATATGAAATAACTGGTTTCGTTGTCTGATACACTGCAAGCTTCGTGGACCTATCTCTGGCAGGAACTGCACCGAATCCACTGATCACCAGGTTTGCTGCCCAGAAAATTTACTTCACAATAAAAGCACACAGGATTTTCTTCATCGTCACTGTTTTCTTT
The DNA here is from genome assembly GCA_031763485.1 of Osmoderma eremita. Lineage (NCBI taxonomy): Eukaryota > Metazoa > Arthropoda > Insecta > Coleoptera > Scarabaeidae > Osmoderma > Osmoderma eremita. Next base: position 337,882 of record JARFOC010000010.1, read on the forward strand.
GGCCATGGCTATTTCTTTGGTATTTTTGTCTTTGGTCTTATTTTTTCCATTCACATCTTTCTGGTCTCTGGTCTTGTTTGTTGCTTCATCAGTCGGTCGAACTATTTTCCTGTGGTTTGGAGATTTTCTGTACTGATTTTCCCTAAGATAGTCTCTTTACTTTCAAAGATGGCAATTTACTGGTTGGCACTTTACGTTCTTTCGCCTCTATACTGGCATTCAATTCATCCTTATAAGGTCAACTCGTTAAGATGGCAGCTTTACATCTGTTTGCAGTTTTCGCAGGCCTTCTTAATGCTGTTTTTGGGTATGGTTGAATCATTTCCAGTAAAACACAATCTTGAAGAATATTGGCCGGAGGTTTATCATCATCACTGGAGAAGCTGTCCTCTGACTCATGAGGACGAGTTGATTTTATTTGTGTGGGTCGAATATGAAGTCGATGTTGATGCCTGATTGGAAATGGTGGTTCTCTTTCTGATGAGCCCTCTCCCGTTGAAGTTGATTAATTTTTCAAATCAGTGAGATCGGCAGCTATAAACATATCGTCAGTGAAAACGTACGATTAACGGGAAATAAGCCAGTTTTCTCAAAACCATGAATTGCATTATTGGGTGTTGCTGCCCTTAAGAAGGCCTTTCCAAATAA
>JARFOC010000010.1:375083-386596 GCA_031763485.1 Osmoderma eremita
TCTGTGTGGTGCAAATCTCCCAGAGTGCGACGTCTAACATTATCTTCCTTCGTAGTTTCTGCTGAGGATGGCAACTTTGTTGCCGAAATACGTATCCAGGAGTTCTTCACTCATCGAGGTGGTAAGGATATTTTTTATGTTTTTACTATTTGAGGCCACCGTATCCTATTTTGTATTTTATATTAAATTGCGTGATTGACAATAAATTCGTCACTGTCACCACGGATAAATCCATGTTTATAAGGAGATATATAAGCTTTTGTATTGTAATATAAACATGAGTAAATAATTCTTTGTTATCTTTTTTAAATACTGGAACACATTGCACATGTGTATCTAAGACAAGCATTATAATTTTTGAAAACCTTTATCGACTTGAAACATTCTTAGCCCGCAACCAAAGATGTATTTGTGTTTGATTTCATATATTGTTTATTCATTGTACCTATATATGTATTATGTATCTTACTAACATATTCAATTAACAATAATGGTTCAAGTTTCAAACAGTAATTAACAAAATCCGTTATTTAATACCCGTTTATTCACCGTCTGGCTTTAGGAAAATGCGATACTACCGCGAACTCTCTTAATTAAATTACTTCAGATCATTAATTAACAATCCAATTGAAAATCCCCCCCAAACATATTATCTCCAGAACGAATAGCCGAACATACATATGTGTGTGTGTGTGTTTGTCAGGTATATCCAATTTTCATCCCCTTTTCGCACCGCCGAAGTGCGTATAATTTGTTTTTCGCCGATCGTCCCGTCGGCTTGTTAACACGCGGAATCGATAGCGATAACACGCGCCCCAGCTATTTGTAGCGGCACGTTTGTCGCACTAGAGTATCGCTGGTTCGTTAGGCTTCGTACGTGGACATCTCTACCACAAGCGCGACGCCGAATTCGAATCGATTCGATCTTATTGGGGGATCGCGAATCGCCCCTCGACATCCGCCAAAATACGTACGTACATGGCGAAGTTGTCTTCCGCACTTAAATTGGGTTTCGGAAATTAAAAAAGAGCGGAACAGGAAGTGGCCCACGCAGAACGATGATAATCCCTGTTTAATGTTCGATAGAAGTTAAATTGTGAAAAAGCAACTCCGAATGCCTTGGAAAGAGAAGCAGATGATATTTGTAATGATTGTTTGCTTTTCGTATAGATTCATATACAGTGAGAACATAAAAGTTGGAATAAATTCAATTGTTACACATAAATCAAATAAGAGTTGCTCGTCCGACCGTCGGTAGCTTTGTTGTTTGTTGCTGTGCACTGTTCGGTATACATCAAATTCTTACACTTTATACAAGATATTATGCCATTTATGCAAAGTAAGAGTGCAAATAATTGATCCCTGCGCAACTCCGAAGCCAACAGAGAAGTATTTTGAGTGATAGCCACTACAACTTACAATCCGTTCGTATAAAAGTGCCTATCTGATATATGCAGCAGTATAGAGTGATCTACGTGGTCAAAAGCCTTGGAAAAGTCATATATATAGTCGTATCTATATATAACATGTTGCTACATGTGTCCAAAGCATTGTAGGTATTGATTAAAGCAAACTAGGTTAGTCATAGTAGATCTTGTTACGGTCCAATTTTGAATGTAGCGCGCTCTCCCACTTTCGCAAGCGGAAATCGCTTTATTCTAGAATATTTCGAAATTATACCGTTGTTGTCGACCTTGTCACGCGACAATTCTCCGCCCAATAAGAATGTGAGAAATCAGGACGCGCCTGTGGATGCGCGAGCATCCCTTCCGGCATCCTCGTTGGTAGAGGATTCTCGTATAGTCAACGGCTTGGTACAGCTCGCCTCGAATTTCAGTCCCTATTAATATCAAATTTGCTGTGAGTTAAGTGGAGTTATTGTGTGGAGATCACTACCACGTTGTGAGGAGAACCTGAAGGTATTATAGGATCACGAATTAGCATTCGTACGCATTTCTGCGGTTCGTGCAACTGAATTCATTCAACGGCTATGAACCAGGTATGTCGCCATTTTAGCTACCGACTGCATGTCGCAGAAATCTCATATTCTTGTTCAGTTCAAATCATTCCCCGTTAGAATTAATATTACAACAGTATTTCTTTGTAGGCCGTTTTTCGGACGTTTCGTTTTGTTGGACACTCCATTGAGCTTAACCGCAAGCAAACTGCTCGCTACCAGCAGACAGTCCGTCACAGGGAAAACCACCCTCTTCCCATCGAAGCTATGAAACCAGGAATTACCAAGTAGGTCGTCACCAGGTAGGTTAACTGACAGTTTATCTCCGGGTCACGATTGTCATTTCCTTTTTGGATCTTTGTAGCTTCTGCTCATTCGGTATATTTCTGGATAACACTTTCGCGCGAGGAAGTGCGTAGCAATCTTTTAGGCATAAAGCCATGTTGACTTAAGGATATGTAGTTTTAAAAAAACGTATTAGTAGAAAAGCCAAATGCAATTCATATACCTTATCGAAGGATCCCCACAACAAGGAATTTTCCATGTCTTGGAAGTTACATGTTTTCAATGATAGATTGAAGAGAATACGTTACGGCTTAATAAATATTTCTGCACAGTCCCTCAGCCAAAAACTCGGTAGGTACTTGATCATGACGTGCTGTCATTTTGTCGGACATCGTGCGAATAGACTTACATACGTATTAATTCTTCAGAGATATGCGTGATATTGCGGCAAATTGTCAAGCAAGAAAGTTTTAGGAGATGAGTTGGAGCCACTGCCCCAGAGAGAAAATACCCAATTGAAAAAGTCAGCAAATACTCAGGGTCATTAAAAAGAGTGTCATTCGATGTAATTTTGCCAGTGATTCTAGGTACTACTTTTCTCTTTGAATATAACACCAAAACGAATTAGAAACCAAATATTATTTTGAACACTAAGAAGATATGCTTTCTCAGTTCTCGAGACTTGAGATTTAACAGGGGTTTTTAATCGTTTAAGATATAAATGAGTTTGGATTACCTGTTCCTTTATAATTCTAGTGATACGGAAGACTTAAGATAAAGAGCCCTTTATGCAAGTAAGCATATTATTGGTTTAAATACTTTTACTTAACAAAAGCATATTCCTGTTAATATTTTCATACAAAATTCAATACGTGCATGTAGAAACGAAATAATAAAAAACAGTTATAATGTGATATATGATAAATGAAAAATCGGTACTACAAAAATGACGCCCTACAGAATAGTAATCAAACGAAAGTTCATTGTTTATTGCAAAGTTCATTAAACAATTTCCTTTAGTCTCCATTAAAATCAGAAAACAAAGCTATATTGTCTCTAATTTCACTAACCCAATTATCGTCAATTTTGGGAAAAGGCCAATTTTTTGCTTACGATTTTGAGATAATCAAGAAAAGTCTTCCATTCATCTCGGTATTTTCTATATATGGGTGATTGACGAGTTTATAAAGCTTTGATATATCATCATATCTTCTCTCAGTCTTTATTTTAGTTCCATGTAGAGCCTCAGCTCTCACGATTAAAATTACGTTTGGTTTTTTGATTTCAGATAAGCAGAACGGCCGGAATCATGGCAGCAGTTTTATATATGTGTCCCTGTTGGGCGGTGTATCTCCGACTATATTCTATATAATGACTTCAAACACTTCACAAAGTTTGTTTAAATATTAATAAAAATGATATACAATTTATAAATTATTCTACTTTAATGGTTTGTCAAAAAAATTCCCCAAAAGAGCATTAAAAAACGACCTTCACACTAGACGACCCCCTTAATGGATGTTTAGGGAAAACGAATTTATGCGCACACGAACGTTAAAATCATTATTTTAAAAAAGAACAAAATGGACAAACCCTCATCACAATTTGGCATTGAAAAAGATGTTACAATATGGTTGTCATCGCAAGCGCAAGACATAACAACAAAGAAAATCATTTTTCTTAAATATATTTCAGGCTTCTTTATTGTCTTTTGGTAGTTTCTGAATATACCTGATTGGTATAGCTTGGTTGATAAAGATATTTGCATTTTTTTATAATAAAAACAAAAATTGGATTTGACAAACTGGCAGGTAAAGATTTCTGGACAGCAATAAAATGAGATAAAGAAGTATTTCAATAAACTAGGTCTATGAATAATTTTGCATATATTTAGACTTAAGAGAATTTATATGGTTCTTAATGGTTAACAATACTAGGTGCAGATTTATTATTTATTTATTTATTTATTGCCCAACAGGCCAAAGCCCAATAACAGGACAAGGAAAATGACAAACTAAACGCTGAAGGCATAAACTTAACCTAAATTAACATATGTTACAATATAAACAAAAGTGATGGTAACAAATTGACAAAGTCATACAAATACTCCCAATATTTAAAAAAAAAACAAGATAATTGGTGACAATCAATCAGCAATTTTAAATATCAAATAAATAAATCATCCGGCTCTTGATTACCCAGCTTGGAGAGAGTGTACGTGAGCCATAACATTGTGTCTAGGATTATCAGATCCATTTCTGCTGGTTGAGCGCACATGTTTCTACGGTTGATATATGTATTTGCTAGCGATGCTCGTAGTGATAAACTAAAAGAGAGTTACTATGGACTGTATCCCTTGGCACTACGGTTGCGCTGTCTCCCGTTCTGTTGTACGAGAAACCATTAAGATAACAATCAAGCCCACCGCGTTTACGATATACCCACAACCGCCCCCAGATTGGGATCTAACATATTAGAATAAGAACCTAATATCTGGAATTGAGGTGTAAATTTTTATTAACATGCTCGACTCGTAACTGTCCCTACAGTTATTCCGTGGAAAATTCAATCTTATTTCTTAAAATATTTCACGAGGTGCTTATGTGGATCTGGCGAAATGTCGTGTTTATTTATTGCTGTTCCTACCGCGGTGTATACTCGCGGCACAGTGGTGGCGTTCACCGTCCCCGAAAAGTTTCATTACAGCTCAGGTAATAATGATTTCTATTTGGGAGAGTACGGGAGATGCCTTTTATATTTCGAGAATAGAGAACAGAAACTAAAATTAATCATAGCACATGACTTTATTGTTTTTCAAAATATTTTCTATGAAGATCAATACACTTCTGCATGCGCTTGAACCAGTTTTCGAAGCACTTTTTCCACTCCGATTCAGGTACTTCCAAAATATAATTCGAAAGCATAAATCGCTCTTTCAGCCGTCGAAAAATTTTTGTTTGATGTGCGGAAACAAAAAGAAGTCATTGCTTGCCAAATCAGGAGTGTACAGCGGATGACCCATCAATTCAACTTTTTCATTTGCCAAAAACTCTCTTGTTTGAGCTGATGTGTGAGAGCTCGCATTGTCCTGGTGGAGAATGATCCGTCTTCAGCGGTTGGTTTATCTTATTTTTCCGAATACTTCTGGCAAACAAATGGTTGTGTACCATTCAGAATTGGCCGTTGCATCAATAATATAGTTGCTACATGAAGAAGAAACAGGCGACCATTTGCTTCGAAGAGTTCCGTGCATGAGCAACTTTTGTCGGATTTGGCTCATCTTGAAGGAGCCATACTGTCGACTGCTGTTTACTTTCAGGCTCATAGGCATAGCTCCGATTGTAGGTCTACTTTGTTAGGGCTGCTCCAAGTGATGCTAATGTCGTCTGGGAAGAGACATAGGTGCCCGCTGATCTTTAAATTGGTGATGTCATTTATGAGCAGAAGGAAAAGTATTGGACCAAGTACTGAGCCTTGCAGAACGCCAGAGTCAATTTCCATACACGATGAGGAAGATCTATTCGCTCTCACGATCTATTTCCTATTAAAAAGGTAAGATTTGAACCATTCCAGAGGAGTACCACGAATCCCATAGTAAGATAATTTCTTTATTAGAATATCATGACTGACACAGTCAAAGGCTTTGGAGAAGTCCCAGAACACAGTTGCCGTAAAGTGCTTGTTATTTATATTAGTAAAGACTTCATTGAAGACCGAGAACAAGGCATCGGCTGTACCTGAATTAGACAAGAAGCCAAACTGTGCAGGCGTTATAATTTCGAATTTTTTAAGAAAAGCCATTAGCTGTTTTCTTTTATTAATCTCTCAATAATTTTAGATAAAACTGGGAGTAGGGCAATTGGACGATAATTATTAATATCATCCTTATCACCGCCTTTATGAAGAGAGATGATAATAGCTGTTTTAGGCATTGAGGAAAAATACCTTTCAAAAATGAGTCGTTTATTAGAGTGACTAGGGATTCGATAGCATCAACCAGAAGGCTCCGAAAAATACTAATGGTCACATGCCGATCTTGCAATATCAGTTCATGCAGCAATGTTTTTCGGAACAACAACTGATTTTGGACGGCCCTAACGAAATTCATGAGTGAGTGAAGCATGGATTGAATTCGGCGTACCACCGGTATACACTAGTTTTTGATGGTGCTTAATCGCCAAATACTGAATTAAGTTCACTGCCAAAAAGGTCGAACTTTACGATACAAGCGTCAGTTGTCAGGTGGCGCACCTGGAATGTATCTCCCGAAATATAAAAGGCATCCTTGTGCAGATATTTCTAAAAATTTCGCAATAATTTCCATTTTATACAAAATTACTGGTACGAAATTTGAAAATAAACCAAATTTTCAAAAAAAAAACCTAATTTGATGCAACAATGGATGTATTCATTGCGAAATACAATTACAGGCTAAAACATCATAAAATCTATATTCACATTTCACATATTGTTCATATGTATGTATCGCGGAATAATATTTTAACAAGCCGTGTTGTACATTACTACTAGTGCATTAGGTAATAAATTTATTGAGGTTATGTTTCAATATTTTTCCCATTTCACACGACGCAAAAAGTATTACAGAATATAGAAGTGGGCTCTTCATATTGTTGCCTTTATGTTGGCGTCACTGTTCGTGTTGCATTCGCACTAAAATTTTATTCACGCTGATGCGTTTCATTGATTTTCAATCTACTGTCGTCATAAAATGTTGTACTACAACGCTCTTTCCTAGTTATCCAGTTTTTACAATTAGTATTTCATTGTACATGTAGCATTTACAATATTTCCTGCGATGGAAACGCATTTTTATTCATTTTTTTAGGTTAATTTCTTTTATATATTGTTATATTTATTACAACACATATTTCAGGGTTTAATTTCTATAACGTAACAAAAATAGAAGGACATATATAACGGTAAACTTACTGCAGAAGCAGATATAGCTGCATTTACACCTAGATCTTCTAAATTGGACAGTTTAAATCGGTTTACGTGGGGGATTTTACAGTGTATTCGCCGCAGTCAACGGCTAGAAATTGGGCTGTCAATCTTTCACGGGAAAAGGATTATCCCTCGGACGTCGGTCTGAAAGCTTTCGAGTGAGGTAAATGATTATTGGGATCAATTATAAGTTTGTGTTTATCGGTGAACCTTCGTCGTGACAGGATGGTCCCCGTTGATGCCAGTCAACGGTCTAAGTTCGTACTTTATAAGGGCTAACGATAAATTACCGACGTTGTTTACAAAAAGGATTTGAGTTTAGTATTAGTTGGTGTATGTGTCGTATACTATTTTCGTGAAGATGCACTTGTACTTTATTGTGTATAAATATCTAGAAACTATAATTGTCATGTTATTACAATACATATATAATATAAATCATTAAGAATTCGTTTACAATATACTATAACGCAATATATCTGGCTGAACGCCGGCACACTCCATCAGCCTACAAATGAGACGGGAAGAGGGCGCTATAGGCGAGGAGTGTAGAGCACGAATTTGGACAGTGACAGGTCGCGGAAATAATAATCGCATGTGGCCACCCCTGTAACATATATCTGCAAGTTGCTACCTGTTACGCCATCTACCGACACAGATGATTATGAGAAGTGACAATCAAGAAGTCGTGTCATAGTTGCATCCTTGTAATAAATACACCATTGTATTTTACGAAAATCAATATATATCATTTATAAAGTTATAAGTAGTATAATTATAAATGTTACAACCCCCATCCTAACCTAATCTACCATAACCTGTAGCAAACCTTATTTTATGTAGAAACATATATGTCGCTAGTTTCTCTTAAAATCATTTGAACCTAAAATTAAAATGTGGGGGTACAATTGCATACGATTTGTGTAAACTATGATAAAGGTCCAGGCACAATAGAGCGCTCTGAATGCAAAACTCTATACAATAGACGGCTCTGAGAGCAAAATCCTAGAACTCTACATAGAAAATCCAATAAATCTAGATTTAGTGGCTTTATTATTGACCAGGTCACGGCCTCGTATATACAGTGATACACCTGCAACCTATCCGGGCCCTTCATTTGGCTTATCATCTTTCTACAAACTACGCATAGAGGGTTTTACCCTTTTTCTTATGCGTTGTAAGCACCATTCTAACCTCTAACGCAACATTTATCGTTGCATAAATTCGGCTTCACAGAACTGAAACGTGTTGCGGCAACATTTCTCCCAGCACGAGAGTGCCAACTGTCCTTGGTAATACGCCGTAGCTTATTTGTGGTTTGTTTGCTTCGATAGCAATACCAGTGACAGAAATGAGAAAGAAATCATAATTACAAAAACAAGGACTCTCAAAGATGGATAGGAAATCGTATACGTTATACTGGTTCTGGAGAAAGGAAACATTTCTTATTTCATAATCCGTTTAAAGAAGCTGTTAATTTCAGACAACTGGACTGCGTTCAGACTACCGGTAATCTTTCGTCTCTCATAGTTATGACGTTAGTTAAATTTGGGTATGTAAGCTGCGTTCGTTTATTTGTTCTGAAGTGCTTCTGGATTTGGAGCAGCGCAAATAAGTGCGGATGAAGACTGAATAGTGTATTTTGGTGTGTTTTATATTCGAACGGTTGTGGAACCTTTTTTGTTCTTATCATAACCTTAATAACTTATTCAAACTCTGATGTTGCTATAACACTGAGCAAAACGTATGTAAAACACCAAAAGGCGAATGAAAGGACATTAAACACAAATATTTTATGTATTATTTTTTCTTTCTTAAAATTTTACAAGAAAGTGAGGTTATAACGGGCTCTATTACCCTATAAACCTTACGTCTCCCACTCGGTGTTTATGGAGCGTCGTAGAGTGTGTTCCATTCACTCCACTCCTAATTTTTCGAACGATTAAAAAGAAATCTATTAGCTCCGTTTGCAATAAACGAACCCCAAGGTACAAATAGTTCTCGTAGAACGAATAAACGAACGTAGCTGAATTCAACATTAAGTTTAACACGGCCAAAACAGATAAACACATAACATAACCTCATTTATTTCTGTGACATTAAATGAAGGTGGCATAAAGAACGGTTGAGGAGAATACCCAATGCTTAATTTTGATTGGCTGTTAAAATGTCACTGCCGACATGAAATGATAAATGAATTAATTCGTTAAAATGTGTTCGTATTATTGTTATAGTAACATTGCTAAATTATATTTTCAAATACATCCTTAGGTTTTTCGATAGTATTTGAAAAGGTCACAATTTCTTGATTATGTCATCGTAATGAAATTAACAAGTGTCAGTTAATTGCCATTCAATTGCCCGGCTTGTGTCAACTTGACATAAATAAAAAGTATCTAAAATTATTATTATTAAATATCATTATTAATTTAATTACCAATTTGTAATATTGCAATGTACGTATTGTAATGATCCTCCCCCCCCCCCTTATATTTACCCCTACTGATAATATTCTTTTAATATTTTGATATGTTATTGGGAAAAGTTCTACAATAGTAATTGTGCTGAGAAGAAGTCGTGATGGAACGTACCTTATTACTTCCACCCACGCATCTATTTATATCCCCCAATGAATGATTTTTATAAAACCCTGATCTTCGTTTATTTGATATTAAAGTCGCCCTTTCAACAAAGGTCAATGAATTCTACACACCTGACGTGCTTCCTACTCGGTGATTTTATAGTAAGTGTTTCCCCCCCTTTTGATGATAAATGAATATTTGAAATATATTTGTCTCGTTTCTTTGGTTCTACTATATAGGGTGTATATAAATGAAGGTACGCTCCATGACAGTATATATAACGATTGACAATAACAAATTTGAAATTTTCACACAAAATATCACAAATTCTATAGATATATCACAACATAACCAAATACTAAAATAATCGCAAGATCACACGACATTTCCGGAGATTAGCGAAAAGGGTGTATTATTTATTATTATTGTTATTAGTTTACTCTGTTACTTGTCATTCCTAAAAATATTTACCATTAACCCTTGCCATTTTACGCGGCTCGTATTTGGAACTGTAAAAGAACAAAATCTACTTTGTGCTGTTTTCTCTTTGGATCTAATATCGACAGAAAAGAAGAGACACGTGCATGTCATATACATACGTGCGGTAATTGTTTTGTTTGTTTCATCGTTGGAAGAACAGATTGGAAAGGAAAACTACCTATATTCTCGTATAGAACTTACTCCATATTTGTTTCGAAATATTTATCAATTAATGCGGCCTTGGGAAGATGATGTGGTTCTCGGCGCGTTACGTCTGCGTACGCCTGTAATAAGGTCGGTTTCCTTTCGACGCGGAAATTTCATCCGGGCAAGATAGCAGCGCGCCCCCTTTAATTATCCAACTTTCCCTTATGTTTCGGCAACCGTAGACGCTATAGGCTCCATCCACGCTCCTCCTGGTTAATTGTTCCTCCACTGATTTCCTAAGGTTATTATTACGTGGAAACGGACTTATGTAGATTAGCCGAGGGTCTAAGAGGAAGACGTGTAATTGTCTGAGGAGCGGGATTCCGACGACTCACCAGCATCTACGCTAAATTACACATGTAATATTGTTTTGTGCGTTGTTTCAAGTAGTTTCGCATGTTATTAGAGACAAATTGGGAGGAAAAGATTTAGGGGACTCGACGATAATCTTTGAAGTATACATATTACTGAAGCGACCATGACAATCCTTCTGCGTCGTACGTTTCCACTCCAACGCATTCACTTAAGAAAGTTGTTGGGTAAAGTCGCTTATATCGCACTACTTTTAATATTTTGTGCTGTATCATACAGAAAGCACAACTTTTTGTTAACTTAGTACTACCAACGGTTTATCTCTGGGATAGATAACTGGGGAATATAAATCCACTAGTACTATAGATCGTCTCAACCTCCGTACGCAGTATCGGACATATCTACACCTCCTTTTGTTAAATTATAATATGAAATTATCTCTGGCTTGCCAGTTTGAACATCGTTGCTTTTATTATGATGCATTGACGAAACAAGCAATACAACTTTGCTTTTCTTTGGGACATAGGACAATAATGTCATGTTACTTGTAAATCCATAAAGACAAGAGCTAATTTGTTTTTGTCCTGTCGGCAAAAACGAAGGTGGAATTTCTGCTTTATTTTTCTTTAATGTCCCAACAAATGTAAGTAAATTTAAGTAAAAAATACCCCTTACCACCTTGTTGAGTAAAGAACTCTGAATACGCATTTCGGCAACTAAGTTGC
>JARFOC010000010.1:404804-472784 GCA_031763485.1 Osmoderma eremita
GCAACTTAGTTGCCGAAATACGTATCCAGGAGTTCTTCACTCATCGAGGTGGTAAGGGTATTTTTTATTTTTACTATGTAAGACTGTGATTCAAATGAAGGCCTAAAAATTTAATACTATCCGTAGATGATATCATTTCACCGTCAATACAGAGATTTAGTGACAGTACACTATGTTGTACACTATTTAGTGTTAAGCTCATGCCTCACACCCCCAATATACACTTTCATTAAATTATAGAGAATAGTTTAGTTTACTTTCATTTTTATTAAGCACTCTTTATATCTAAAGTCATTAATATCTAAGATATTTTAAAGTCTTTTTATAAAAATGAGATTTTTAGAAAACAGACGGTCATTTGCAGTAAACAAGATCTTCAGCTCACAGTGATTTGATTAAAAAATTGACCATTACTTCTGAGGCACGCTGTATAATGCAATGAAATTGTATATTGTGGGTATGAGGCATGAGCTTAATCTAAATCTGAAATAATATATACGTTGTTTCATTTAAGAAAACGTACGCTTGGTTCACCCTGGTGATATGGAACATGCTGTATATACGAAAATAATTTTAAAATGTGAAGTTTAAGACTGTCTACAATTTTCGTAAATAACCTTTTTTGATATTTTATATGATAACGGATATATCGAGTTTTGCCACACTAATACGTCACCCTGTATATGTATGTGCATAACCTACATGGAATATATTCTTTCTAACAATATAGGTGCAACATCAACTTGCTATGATATTTGGATTGTTGTTTGAGGACAATTTTTTTAGGTTTTGTGAAAACTTGATCGTGCCCTAATTTTCAGGCGCGTAAATATACAAAGCAAATAATGGTTATTAAATTTGGAATAACGAACACAAACAGGCATAATACTGTCAACAAATTTGATAATTCTAGAACAGTAGTAGATTGAGAAATATTAAATGGTGAATATAGTAATCATTCAACCAGGCCCAATGTACTACATCTAGCAATTATTCTTTACAGTTGCAATCAAGAGAGGCTAAATTAATTAACTTTATTTATTTTTAATGTGTGTATTTAATACCCAATTACTATGTAGTCTATATCTACTAGACTTAACCTAAAACTACAGAAATTATAGCAATCATGACACTCTTAATTACACCACTAATTGGACATATGTAGATATGTTTGTGCAACAATGTTGTGTGTGATAATTTCGAATATCAACATGGTTAATGATGAACTAGAACACTTACTATAACAACAATGAATTAATATCGTTTCTGTATACTAATTGATTAATAACTATCAGTTTTGCCTTGTATTTTGCCAAGTTTATAAGACAGTTTGTGTAATTCATATAGCTTTAATAAACAGTCATAATCTTTTTATTAGAAACAGATATTGCAGAGTCAAAAACTTATTAACAAACAGGATAACACAATTAACCAAACAAATATTCCCTCTGCTACTCGACAATTGTCCATAAATATATCGTATTCATATACGCAGCACGCTAGGAAAGTTTCGTCCTATGCTAAAAACGATGAAAGAAAAAAGATGTTATCATTATCAAGACTATCGAGCAATTATTAACGTCTACAATTTTAAGCGTGGTTTAACCTTTATAGATTTCTATAAAAAAAAAGGACTGCCCAGCAGAAACTGTAGTTGCTATACAAAAACTAATTGAGCAAAACGGTATAACTTATAGACGCATTCGGGAGATATTGGGCATTAATTCACCAGATTTACAAGTAATTAGGTATAATCATTTCCAAGAACCAGAATTTTGGATGAGTGCCTCAAAGATTGACGGACCAGTGAAGACGCCAACGAGATGAATGGTGTCGTAAAACGAACAAAAAATTGATTCTGGCGAATCTGCAGTTGTAAATTCCGTTCGGAAATGTTATAACCGCGCCAACCGTAAAAGATACACAACAAAGCCTTCCGCATACACTTTGCACATTGGAAATAGTAAAAGTAACATTAAACCTCATTATAAATGTCGGAGTTCACCTTGACTGAATATCACTTCAGTTATGCAAACAAACCGGGCTCTTGTATATTTTCCTATGCCGGATGTAATGTCTAGCATATGTCTGCTGATATTTTGCTCGTGTAGTAAATATACGAATAAGAAAAAAAAGTCCAAAAAACCTTTGTTTGTGTATTTTTATAATTAATACATCAAAGTAGATGTAAATTTGGTTTTTTATCTTTTTCTTTCGCGTTTAAATGTATAATAACGTGGTCGAGAATATATTATAACACATCAATTTCCATAACCAAAAACTTTCAAAGTAATTTAGAAAATAAATAATATTTTCTGGAATATCCCATGCAGGTGATGACTGTTATTTAAGTCTAACTAACCCTAATCTGGGTTCCGGGTCACTCCCTCATTCAAGGCGATGAGGTAGCCGACACCCTTGCAAAAGCGGGTGTCGCAGGGTGTTTCCGAGGTCCAGAACCGGTAATTTGCATATCAACTTCGTTAGCCAAACGACAAATTTGCTTCGGGCTTATATTTTGGACGTTCCGTAAAAGCTGTAAGGAAAAATTGCACACTCTGTGCGTACGAAATTTATGTTGAATAAATATTACTGATCGCTACGTTTTTCTAATGTCATTTGTCAAACTTTCTGGTTGCTTTTGGTTGTGTACTATGATGCTTCTTGTGTTTCGCGTTATATTATTTGTTTATAGTATTGCAGAAAAGAAAATAGAATTATAAAACTACATATGGGAGTGGTTTTGTTGAAAATGGGTTGCTATATTTTCAATCGAATCTGATTACCACGAGTAAATGGTGAGGTATTTACGGAGTAGATGAGATATGTTCTACCATTTTTGGAACTAAATTGTGTTATCGTAATGGATAATGCATTCTGTCAAGGCAGAAAAATGCCAACGACAGCATGGAAAAAGGATATTTTAATTAATTGGCTTGTTTCAAAGGGAATGGCGTGCAAAAAGAACTATTAAAATCTCATAGAAGTCTACTTTATTCTGAATATCTGAAATATAGACTATATCTGAAATAAAATTGTTTCATATTTTTTGTTGGATTAAATAAATAATAATAAATTTGAAAGTAAAATGTCAGTTTAATTTGACAAAGGTTATAATCAAACTGACATTTTACTTTCAAATTACGCGCCATTATTTAATCGAGTTAAATTGACTCCCTTAGTGTGTCGTCACAAAACCTAGTTGGCATGTGCACTCCGCCATGTTTTTCTTTCCAAACAAAACAAATTACTTCAAACATAATCATCATTCCTTTGAAATTGATTGCTTAGTTCTTAGCAAGTTGTTATTTTCCTGGTTTTCCAACAATATAACTGCATATTAGGGCATAATATTATTATTAAAGATTATTAGGGGCACAGGTCAAGCAAATATGAAGGAACGCTCCCACAATAAAGAAGTAAGTACTTACAATCACTTTACATAATTTTCAACAGCTACACGTAAACTATATTGTTTTTAGATTAAACTCACTGAAAATTGAAGCAAATCACATCACAGATTTGTTAATAAGATAAAATACAGGGCAAAAAAGAAACACAATACCATACAAGCTGCACAAATTTAGAAATAAATCATTTTTAAAGGAAGTCGAACAACGTGAGCAGAATGTAAGGTTATCTAGCTTGTCTTGTTTGGAAAAAGTTCCACAGAGTTGCCGTTTTTTGACGTCAACACGAACACTCTCAATTTTGGCAGTATTATCGGACGCCGATTGTAGCGCATGTTCTTAAAGTGAATCGACTTTAGATGAAATTAAAATTTGAAATTAAATTTTTATATATAGCTCGCTTTAATAAAATAGAAAATTTATAAAATGAAATTGTTCATTGAAAATGAAAAAAATTAATTTCGCAGACATGTAATGAAATTTAACCATCACAAATCCCAGCGTATCTCACCTCACGTAAACGTAAAGACGGGGGCGAAGGGAAGCGGGATTTATTTCAAGTTCAAGTGGGCCGGGAAAGATACGAGCACTTCATTGCAACTTGAACGACGCATTCTGTAAAAGGAAAGATGTAGATACCTTTACCGACTTCGGTACTGGATTCTGCGAAACTGTGACAACGCAGAAAACGTCCGTGCAAAAAAAAGTAAAGTGGCAATTATAATTTGTAACTGGGCTGACGTAGCGTCTGGTTATATTTATTGCCTCGAATTGCGCGCGCAATAGTAAAAACGAGTGCAATACACTATGTATTGCCCGTCTGTGACGAAGGTAAAGTGTATTTTAGCTACCAATTTTTTTTTTATTGTCTGATTGTTATGGTGAGCTTTTTTTGATATTGTTATTGTTGAAATTGAGGATACAATACTGCAATAAGAGAACTTTTAACAATAATTATTTCTTAGAAACTAAACTTCCCTTATGCAAACAACTTCAATCTGCCACCTCATTTCCTATTTTTTTACAGCAAAAAATAAAGTACGCAAGGCGTTAGGAAAGTTTTGTATTGTAATGAAACCTGATCATAGGATCAGCCTTCGTACAATCTACAACGAACAAATTCAACTAACCCTATGAACAACGTATTTTAGGTGCAGTGCATTTCCATTAACCGCACCATTATATCAAGGATGTGTTGATATCTAGTTAGCCTAGAAACTGTCTAGTAGACAAAATAACAAAACAAACAACCATAATGCTCTATAAAGATGTGAAAGTTTGACATCGCTAACTTAAACGGTGATAAAACTGCGAATTTTGGAAAACAGTATGTCCGACAAAAATATTTTGAAAAAAATCGAGTTCCGATTATTAAGAATGTATTTTTGAAAGGGTTATCGGACAAAATTTTTTTTGCTAATATGATAGAAACCTTAGGTGTTCGGTGTCCTTACATGCCACTATTAAAAAAACTGGTTTGGAGATTTTAAGAGATTAAGATCAGATGTCAAAGATGAACAGCGTTTTGGAGGACCAGTTTCTGCGTCCTCTTCGGACAACATTGATTCTGTCCATGATATGCTTTTAGATCAAGGAATTGGGGTCAAACGTACAGCAAAAGCATTGCACATTTCCTTTAAAGATGTATATCAAGTCGTTCATCACGACCTGGGCTTTTCGTTAAATAGATTCCGAAATGCTTGAATGCTTATAAGAAGCGTTCTGAAGAAGATTCCTCCTTTTTGCATCAACTTATTTATGGAGGAAAATATGAGTCCATTACTATGATCGCGAGACTAAAGAGCAATCCAAGGAATGGAAGCATTCTTGTTTTCCACGATCCAAAAAAATCCGTCTTCAAAAATCGGCTGGTCAGATCCTTGCTTCAGTTGTCTGGGACAAGGATGTAATTATTCCAATAGATTATTTGGAACAACGTATAGAAGTATTACAGATGCAACCAAATTACGTCAAATTGTGTGCGGGAAGCTTGTCAAAAATGTGATCTATTAGCAAAATAGCCTTTCGACTCATTAGTCGTTAATTGCATTGCAAAAAAAAATGATGACATTAGTTTTAAATTGGTTGACCACATGCACTAGTTCCCGGATTTAGCACCGTCAGACTAATTTTTGTTCCGAAAACTCAAAAAAAAACTTTCCAAAAGTAAAAGAGTTTCGACAAATGACGAACGACTTTAGAGTGTTTAGAAACAGTTTATGAACGTTCTGTTAAATGTGTGTTAAAGGAGGTTATGTTGAATAAGTAAAATTGAAATATTGTGACAATTTATATGGTAGGCTAAGTACTTATCAATACAGTCTTTTGTTATTTAAATATATGCACGTCCGTACTTGTTTTCATTTAAATTGCGTACATGTACCTACTTTTGTTTTTCTTTTGTTGTAAAACGTCACGTACATACGTATGCGCTTGAAGAGAATAACAAATTTACAAGGAATTGAGATCGTATAGCCCACGTATTTTTGCAAAACTGATGCATAATTCGCGATCTTTCATCCGTATAATTTGTGGTAGAAATCTCTTTAATAGGATTGACACACGTATATACAGTTACCGCCAAATATTATAGGCACCCCGGCGAAAGCGATGCATTAAACAACCATTGGCAGTTTCTAAGAAAAGGATATTGAGGGTTCACATATTACCTACTAATAATTAAATTTAAAGCAGAATTTCTAAGAAATGTTTGCTTGTGGTGGGGAGTTTAACTACAATTTGAATATTCATGCTGGTTGATGTTAGTTACCCACTGTAATACAGATAGAAAGGACGCATATTTGTTTAATTATTTATATAGTCCATCGGGAAGGACATACGTGCGGGGAATCCTATGTACCTGAGTGTGTTATCCCTACAGTCAAACGCAGCGGCGGAACAATAATGGTTTGGGGCTGAATGACGTCAGGGGGCGTCGGGGAGGTATATGGGTGCGATGGGCGAATGAATAGTGTACGCTACGTAGAGATGTTGGAAGAAGTGTTAGAACCGTCAGTTGTTAGATACTATGACAGTGTGAGAGTGGATTACTTTTTCAACAAGATAATGCCCCTTGTCACATATCTCACCAATCCACAAGGTTGTTCAGCGATAATAAAATTAAACTTCTAAATTGGCCACCACAATCACAAGACCTTTCGCCAATCGAGAATTTGTGGCACATCCTGAAAGAAAATGTACGAAAACATAAAATAACTTCCAAAGAAGCAATGATAGGAAGAGTGCCTGACGAATGGACCTCTATTTCGCGGGATGTTTGTTTTAAATTAGTGGCTACCATGCCTAAAAGGGTAAAAGCCGTCATTAAAGCAAAGGGGGGTGCTATTAAGTATTACTTTATCGAATAAAAATATTCAAAAAACCGCTATAGGTATTTTATTTTAATTGTAGTTACTTAAAATTAATGAAATAGTGAAATATGTACCCTGCCTATAACATTTGACAGTAACTGTAGTATATAAACAAAAACAAATTGAAAGAGAAAAACAGATTTAATGATGTGCCTCCACAAACTAAATTTTGTTCCAGTTTTTTCAAAACATCTGTTTTTTTTTTGTTTTGGTTCCCTTTTTCCAAGCTAAAACACTTTCAATGTTTTGAATAAATTACAAAAATAATTTAAAAAAACACGGAGAAAATGCGTGATCGCACAGACTAATTCTACTGCCATAGAGTTTAAAATATACGAGGGGCGTTCAAATTTAAAAGAGAATTTAAGGCCAGCGGTTTTGTAAGAGGATTGGGTGACGGAGTCATGGGAGGCGAGAACTGTCATCGACGCGACTTTGACAACGTTAGTGTGACAGTAGCAAAGATGATCGAGAGCAAAGTACGCCTGTCTATTGTGCAATGGATAATCATTATGTTTGTGGTGCGGGAAAGGATCCGTCCGGCTGAAATTTTGCCAAGATTGCTAGAAGAGTTTGGTGAAAACACCTTCTCACAAGCACTACTGTTTTATTGGCATAAAACGTTTTCTGAAGGATGAGAGAGAGTTGAAAATGAATCCCACGATCGTCGACCCAGGACGAGTTTAAGTTCAAAAGGCGTTCTCTTGCTGGATTGATGACCAGATGCTGCTTATTACTGCTCTCTCTTCGCCCAAGTGAAGGTCGCTCAGCGGAGAAAAAGATAACCCGTCAGGGACGTCATTTTGCCACACTACCATACCGGGCCCCATACAGCAAACCAAAAGCGCCTGAAATTGGAGGAAATGTTCTGGGAGATCCTTGGACACCCACCATACAGTTCCGACCTATTACCGTGTGATTTCCACAGATTTGGGCCACTAAAAGCGGTTTTAGGAGGAGATCGTTTCGCCTGAGTGGTGGCGTTCATGCGCAATTGGCTCCACACCCGCCCTGCTTCTTTTTACGGTGTTGGCATTATGGAATTGCCAACTCGGTGGTAAAAATGCGTAAACAAAGGGGGAGCCTATGTAGAAGAATAGAGCATTTTTTGTTAATTTTCTTTTTCATCAATAAATCTAAAACAAAACAATTCTCGTTTAAATTTGAACGCCCCTCGTACAATTATCAGACACTAACGTTTTTGCCAGCCATGCAAATTTAAATGTAATCATTTTACGATATTGCACTGAGGCACGTTCTAACATACATACGCATCTACAACTAATAATACCAGTGTATGGTGCCAAACAAAACAGGCGAAATTTTATTGGGAAAACGTGATTTTCCGAACTGTATACGCAAATGTTTAGAGTAAAATAGGTTTGTGTGTTAAAGTGAAATTGTTTTGTTGTCAGAGCAAGTTTACCTTGACGGAATCTACAGCAAAAGAAAAATGGCCAAATTTCAAACCGAATTGATAATTTTGAATGTTGTGATCTGCATGAATGCTTTTTAAAATGTTACGTAAAACAATTACCTAAAAAAATTCCTGATATATTTCTATATACCTTTTTCTATAGAATCACTTCAGCCAATTTCAATTTCGTTTCTTGTTATTTAGTACCTTCACATCCACTGACATTTCCACAAATATTACTCCTAATTTCATCAACAAATACACGAATTTCCACCCTTTAGGAAATTAAGTTACGATATTGAATTACCTCCAAGGAGAAGCTAATTTACACTAAGCAATGCGATGCGAAGAAAGTTTAAATTTTACTGCGAGAACACGGGAATACGGAAGTAGCAAAGCAACCGAGTTTGCGAATAAAATTTGTGTGATTAACCTTGTTCAGAGGGTTGTGAACTTAAATTGCCCAGAAAACTTTTTTACCCGTATCCATGGAATTTTTAAATGTAAATAAACAGAGACATGCTCACACATTCAATTTTTGTGTTATTATAAGTTATAAGATGGACGAACTGGGCTCAAGCGCATAGCAGAAGAATTCTATTAACGTGTTTTTCATTTAGTTCACCACCAGAAAGCTGAATGCTGAAGTATTTTAGTTCTCCACGGCCAACAAATTCCGTGTGCAAAAGCAAACTGGCAAGATCCTTGCTCAGTTTTCTGGGACAGCGATGGGATAATTGTGATCGATCATTTGAAACGGGGTACGAGTACAAAATATTCATGTCATGCCCAGAAAGTATTACTGTGAATTTGATGGAATTAGAGACCACCTAGTGTATACCGCGAAATCGTTGGGTAAGCTAGTCAATAGGTGGCAAAATACCATAGAAAATAGGTGAAACTAAATTATTAAGCTTTGTAAGATTGTAACACTGTAACTTTGTTTTAAATAATCTTGAATTTTATCAAACACACAGAAAACTTATTTGTGCATTTATTAGAAGCCTTATCTTATTTGTTATTTCAGCATTTCCCAAAATGGCAAATCGATTGAGGAACTTCACGCATTTACAATCAATTCTCCATCTTCTTTCTCTATCTTGAGACACGAGATTTCATTGATGACGATTCCCAACTCTGTTTGTTACCGTATTGGTTATTCTCTTATTGGGCATCCTCTTATGTCTGGGATTCCACTGTTTTCTTCGATTTGTGATTTACTTTAATTCCGCATTGTCTTCTTATATCCACGTCAGATACTATATTGCATAAAATAAGTCTAGCGATTGATCGTAGTTTATTCCTTGGGTCCTTCAATTCCATTTTCAAATTGCTAAAATCCAATCTACATATCGTATTTTTTTTTGCTATCCAAATTTATCTGGGGTAAATCTGAACCTTCTCCAATGATCGTCCAATGGAAACAAACAAACAAATAAACTAAGTAAACGTACGATGAAAATCAATAGCCGTATTAGCATCTTTCGGGATTAACATCGGACATTTCAAGTCGCCACTCAGAAGGTTGGAAGTCGAGGAAGATTGTCGCACTATTATTATCAGCACCACTACCGGACGATTCTATTTGTTCCGTTCGCGACAGGACTAAAGCCGGTAATGTATGCGTCTAGACACGGCTGTGGAATACAAATGCGTATTACTCCGCGCGCGCTATTAGCTTGTTTATTTTCGACCACCGGTGCAGATGTCCGACTACGTTGTTGCTAATCGCCGATTCACTTTTCACAAAAGCGAAATCCCTCGATATCCATCTCTGTCAGTCGCTCGCTCGCTCACTGGCTGATCGATTTTCATATGCTTTAGAGAGAAGAATGAAGACACACGTGGCGCTCTTGTGTTTCCTAAACGAAGACAGGCATAAAGTAAAGCAACCTAATAAGTCTTACATCCAGGACGATAAACATACAAATGTATACCCAACCTTAAAATTGGAAGTTGCCCTACCATTGTCTATATGTTTATATGTACATGTGTTAGGGAAACGTGCTAAAGGAACTTTGTGCAGGCCGAGTCTAATAAAAGAATCAAAAAAATATGTAGCAGCTCCAATGTTATACTAGCAAAAGGCTAATATCTGTCGAAACTCAATTATGGAGATGTGTCGTTCCGGTCGGAGTCGGTACAGAAGAACGAATCCAAATATGGAACTAAAAGGAACGACTCCGCAGTTTGCACCAATATGTAAGTCTATTTTGAAGGTACTAAATGACAGAATTTTGGATATTTGGAGATTAGCAATACGTCAGACGAAGGAAAAACATCGAAGACTTGACAGGTTATACGATGAGTTTGCGCGATTTCTAAGACGGAATCGTTTGTATGTATATGGTGAGTCTGAAGAGCAAGAAGATCTTACAAGAAGATACAGAAATTGCAGGATAAAAAATACAGAAACTGAGTATCAGGAAAATAATAGAGAGAAATATCTGACGATTCAGAAAATAATGCTGATGCCAACGGCATTTTTTTTATACAAATAAAAGTGGTCGCAGCATCCAAACAATATAAACGTAAAAACGAGATGTCAGAATATAATTCATTAACCGATAAAAATAATAATATTTTGATGTTCCCTATTTGCTAATTCATTCCTCAAGTTTATATATAAGGCCAATACGCAACATCGCAATTTGAAAAGGCGAACGTTTCTGATACGTCACACTGTCGAAAAATCGTTTCCGCCTGCGGTTATCACCCGATAAGAATTCATTCAATAAAATTAGCATAAACTTTGGGTACATAAAATATTGCTTTTTCGATATTCCAAACTACGCGCTATAATATTAAAGTCATAATACTTTTGCGATGAAGATTCCGACTACTTCTTTGTGTATTTGAAGTGTGTATGTAATTTCTACAGGTCACTTTTAACGAATGTCACGCTTGCAATTAATGCAACCGCTTAATTAATCATATTATCGATTACTATATAACTAGGAAGCAAGTTTGGTATAATAAAAAAGTAATGAACGTACTGCTGAGAGTTCAGATATATTATTATTATGCGCACATGGAAGTTAGTCAGTCTCAACGAGATAACTGATACACGAGTTTTACTATAGTAAAACAGATATACATAAACGTTAAACGTTACACTATCAAATCAACACGAGACATGAGACAAGCAAAAAATAAGATCATTTCGTCCTTGTCTGTTAAATAAAGTTAAACAAACAGCACTACGCTATTAAATAAACTCTTACTGGCCAGAGCTTCCTCTTGTTTCATATAGTTAGATAAATAAGTGTGGGCACACAGAAGCAAACTTCTGCTGTAACAAATAATAATTAAATACATATTTTAAAACTAACTATTAGAAGTAATTAACTAAATTAATGCATGGAAACACAAGAATAAACCCGTCTAATGTATAAAACAAATGAAACAATAACAAATCCTCAACAGTTTTACGAAAAGACCTATAAATTTAAGTTAAAAATACCCCTTACCATCTTGTTGAGTAAAGAACTCTGAATACGTGTTTCGGCAACTAAGTTGCCATCCTCAGCAGAAAACCACAAAGGAAAAAATAATGTCAGGCGTAGCACTCCGAGAACAATCCTGCTCTTAGAACGCCTAACAGCCGCCGTTCTGTGTTCTCCACGTGTTTCTGGAGTGACTAGTATCGAAATATCTACGTAAATCGATAAATATACTTGTGATAAATATAAAGTAATATCATTAATATAAAGAGAAAACAAAACAGATGCAAGAAGCGATCCCCGGAGAACCACTCATTGAATAGGCAACCAGTACGACTTTCCCAAATGAATTTCGCCATTTTGTTTTGTAAATCTTGGTTTTACTAATTGCATCTAATTTTGTCTTGCTTAACTTATTGATACTTAGATAGATGGCTGTAAACTTAGCTATAGTTTCATTAATAAGATATAATTGTAGAGATTGGATGAGTTATGTGGCACAAAATCAAAGGCCTTTTTATTTGCTCCTTACACCCATTAGAGTCCTTGCTACGTCCCATCTGTTCTTCAGTTGGTATTTGGCATGTTTCAAGGTGTTTTTAAATTGTGGTCGCTGAGGTAATTGATGCAATAATTTTAGACTTGGAATCGGCACAAAATTAGCTCGATTTTGGATTTCTGTGTTCTTTGGGGTCAAGACTGTTTCGTCCACTAGAAAGCTTGGTAGTTTCTGGTGCTTCTAGACAAGCGTATTTATACCGGGGTAGTGGTGTAGTCGGTCAGCGACTCGCTTACTACGCTCGGAGTCACGGATTCGAATCCTCTGTAAAGCTCTCAGCAAATAATGAGGGCCCAAATCTTAAGTCGCTCCACGGGCGCAGGCATAGTAATAATAACGCATGGCCATTTTGAATCCCTGTAATGGGCTCACGCTGTTGGGGGAAAGGTATGAATAATTATTATATTAATGGGGGTTGTTAATGAAAGTCCTTTATACCCATAGTTTTGTATTTGGTAAAATTCAGGCGCTTTCCAATACCAGTTTTTTGAATAGCTCCTCTTACATCATTTTCTATGTGTTCATGCTTCCTTTCTTCGGCTGTTATCCATTCAGCATGTTTGCTATGGATAACCGTGTGAGACCAAATTGATTTCCGGTAGCGACACTTTCTTCGGCGGGAAATGTAAGGTCATCGTCTCTCTTTATAATTTGCGAATCTAGTTTCTTGTAGAAGAGCTTTTCATTATTGGAGAATAGTTTGTTTTACGAGGCTTTGTCATTAGTCTCATTGTAGTCAGTCTAGCCGCATATGCCGCAAATTTTTGTTTCTGTAGAACAAGTGCTGTTATACCTGCTCCATTACTTGCTTCATTTCCAAGTATACGCTTTTTAACTCTTATTATTATTACTTTTATTTATCTTACTACGATACGGTTCCATCCCGTTCTTATACACAATTCTTATTCGAACCCATAAATAAACTCGAAAGCTCTGTGGGCGCTTTCATCATCTTTCAATTTTGACGTTCGCTTCTGCTGGCTTATTACATTCTCCGATTACATTATCCGAAACCGCTTTCCCTTTGTTTATATATACTCTGCGTTACATTTGATACAGATTCCCTTTTCACGGTCGATATTGTATAACATGCTTCCCCATTTCCCTATATCCATAAATATTTGTAGGTATGTATATAGGAAAACCGTATCTTGTTACTTTCTTTTGTATGTTCACTTATATATACAGGCTGTTCAAAAATTTCGGGGCACTATTGCCAACTTTGTTATTATTAATGCTACAGATTCGGTTAAATTAGCAATGATTCAGTGTTTTCAGTGTTAATTAAGGTGCAATTGAGAAAAAAAGCAATTGAATGATGCGTTTTTAAGATAATTTAAAATTTAGTATTTTTTTAATTGAAAACCCTGTATATTTTTCATTATTTGGAAAGACAATATAATATTTAATTGAAAAGCCCTAATACACTTTTGCCCTAATATGAATACTCAAAAAGTTACGAGGGATTTTATTTTAATATACGTAATCCAGTTTTCTTGCATTAAAAATCGCAGTAGGTTTGGTTTGTCTCAAATGAAAATAAATAATACAATTCTACAGAACTGTTAAATGTGATTTAAAATCGCTATAAACAATTTCTTTAATTCATAAAAGAAGAATAAGGATTATGAGGAATATAGGAATCTTAAAAACGCATCATTCAATTGCTTTTTTCTCAATTGCACCTTAAACAACACTGAAAACACTGAATCGTTGCTAATTTAACCGAATCTGTAGCATTAATAATAAGAACGTTAGCAATAGTGCCCCGAAATTTTTGAACACCCGGTATATATTATATTTATTTAAAATAAATATATAATAATGCTACTAAATAATGCTACTTTAAAGAATACAAATTGTTTAAAATAAGCTTCAATTTACTGCTATTCAATAAATACTTTCTAATTTTCTAAATAACCAATTTGTTGTTACACTTACCGTGTAACCGAAAACAATTCTTTTTCCTAAAATATTATTTTATAATCTTTCGGGACTATTTATTTAGGGTAAGTTTAAGAATTGTTTTGCTTTAGATTTTAGTGAACATCTAGGATGTCTTCATACATTTTTCTGTGAAATAAGCAATAAACCGATTTACATTTATTTTCGGAAATACCGACAATACGAGTACGAGATTACTTGCAACTGCCTCTTGCAACAACGAACACCCTTGATCAGGTGGCAGACAAAAACCCTCTTCGTTCGCTGCATACATAAGATATGCATTTAATTATTGGAATTCTAAGATATATCTAATCTCTCTTATTAAACATGGTGGTGTCAGATATCATTTTAATCCATAGTAAATACCTAATTTCCTGGCCGATTAAATACGTAATTAACCCGTGATTCAAACACAATAAAGTTCTGCTTCCGTATAGTATTCTTAAATGAATATTTGTCGGCCTGACATTGGTTGAACCTTTCGCGAGTCCAGGTAGCTTTGCAACTCTTATTCGGGGGAAAA
This sequence comes from Osmoderma eremita, assembly GCA_031763485.1. NCBI lineage: Eukaryota > Metazoa > Arthropoda > Insecta > Coleoptera > Scarabaeidae > Osmoderma > Osmoderma eremita. Next base: position 419,475 of record JARFOC010000010.1, read on the forward strand.
TTCCCAAAGCAAGTGCAGTTCGTTTTCAAGTTCATATTTGGCTCACTCGCGACAAGTGATCTTCGTCCGATCAGAACGGGACAGCGGTTTCTTTTCCACCGACCAGGACATTAACTGAGTTCCTTTCCGTCCGCCCAGGACACGCAGTGTTCGTCCGCGTCCAACCGTGACAAGATAACACCTCGTCTTCGTCCGACCAAGGCGAGGTCCGGAGCTCTTCCTCATCGTTCGTGCAGGACCGAATAAACCATTCGTCCGATCACGACAAGTGTTGTTTTTTGTTATAAGTACCATGTGGTTGAATAAATATACTTTTGGGGGACACTTATATTGCTTTCCTTTGTTTAGTTACCAGGTTCCTCAACCTGTGTTTACCAATGACATTATAAATGGTTATTTTATGTTAAGCATGCTCTATCGCGTTTCACGGGCAACCAATAATAATTCAAACCAAAAATTATTATGCTTTGCTTAAACATTTCTGTTCGCCTAAACAAACATTCCCTCCATCATTTGTAATAAGGTCCATTTCATAACATTTTATTGCATAATAAAAATTTAAAATTACTTAAAATAATTAAAATTACAACAACAGCGTTTACGCCGCAAACGGAACTATATCACGTAAACCTCTTTCAATTTCCCCTTTACTCAAGGTCTAAAGTATTCAATCTAATAAAATAGCTACTCCCCTTTAGTGCATTTTCGCGTGCTGGAATAAGCTCGTTATAAGAACAAATTCTGCGGCATTTTCGTGCCGAAATCCCGTTATTTTCGTCCTGCCTCACATTTCTCCTTGTGTCGTAAAGATAAGCACGGAAAGTCGCACTTCAAATAACGTTAATGACGAGGAACGAGCTTAGTTTTAGTGTTTTCAGAGAAGCTGAAGGAAGAACGTGTTTCCTAAAGTCCAACGGACCACACTAATAGGGAAATGACTTCTATTATTATAACAATTCTGGTGCTTGTAGTACAAAAGTTAACTTGGACGATTGGCAAGCGACGAGATAGTATCGGCGGAGAGTTCGTAAGCGATTTTGTACCTTAAGCGGCGTTTACGCGATGTGAGTTGACTGGAACGGGTACGTGTTGGCTTGTAAGCGCGCAAAACATTTGCCTCTCACTGCCACGGCGTCAACACATGAAAACACTGTGAGGAAAAGACTGTCGACTGATTGGAGCGACTCGACTCGGTTGTCTTCCAACTTTTTGCCTTGCGAGTAGTAAAACAAGATTGCGAAAACCAATAAAAAGTGGAGTGAGTCTAAGATTTTAAAGTTCATAGAACTGTACGCTTCAGAGAAAGCTCCTTGGAATTTCAAACATAAAGGTTATAAAAGCAGACGCTTCAAGGACGATGCTATTAAACGTATTCAGTTATTGTTAGCTAAACCAGCTAACGACGATCCTCTTTTTTATATCGTCCGAAACCTTAGACAGCAGCTCTTCAAATTGAGATATAGTTCATCTAAAATGATTTCCGTAAGTCTCTACATCTTCAACTGCAACTTCATTCAAAAAAGTCACAGCGTTTGCTTTTGATATTACTCGCCCACGTTTTCTTTGGTTCTCCTTCTTCAAGGATATAATTAACATAATTCCTTTTTGCAATATGTCCATATTACCACAACAACAATGTCTACAAATAGAAACTGTCCTGACTTGGAAGACAGTCGACTGTCTTCAAAATACTGCTAGCATGCGAGTTGAGTCTTCTGCCCACTGTCGTTCCAGTCAATACGCATCGTGTAAACGCACCTTTATGCATAAAACTGGATTTACATTTAAATTAACACCAAATATTACCGATACATTTCTCACAGTAATCAACAGATATATGATGCATGTAGCCTGTATATCTAATAGATAGATAGACATACATATTGCAGCAAGTGTACAACCAAACTAATGGTACATTACTTGATTGGTCATAAAATGTAATATATAAATAAATTAATAAAACATAAACAATAAGGTAAGAAGTATTGTTGAGTACTTGGAACACAAACAACTTTACACTAACTATTTTAACTATTTACTCCGGTAATATAGTAATTGATGGTAAATAATGTATAAAAAAGAAATAGTTTTGTTCGGTGTAACTTGTATATCGTCTGCCAAGCAACTGGCGCACATCACCCCGCGCTACAACCACTCGCACTCGAGAGGGTACCGAATGCACACACAAAAATGTTTACATTACGCAACAAGTATGAATATACAATGTCAGCTTGTGATAAGTGTGGAATTCATTTTTGAGAAAATTCCAATGTAATTGCTAAGTGTCGTACAATATCAAAGATTTCGAATTATTCAAGGAAGCATTAACACATAGTTAGTTATGTGGTGATACCAAAGCGTTTGATAAGATAAATAAGTGTGTAGACATACGGACAATGACAGATATGTCATATAAAGTACATCATTATTAAACTTTGTAATTGATTTTAATAATTTTAAACAGTTCCTTGCTTCAATACGATTTCACTTCGAGAGTAAAATTACGAAATAATACAAAATTCCATATTTAAGAGAATTAACATTTTCCAATACAACAAACAGTTTAATAATAATAGCACATTTATTATGCAGTAGAAATCAGTGCAATAACAAGTCATACATATATATATATATAGCTGTCTAAAGTGGGGTCAAGTACAAAACAAATTATAAACACACAGGACAAAATACAAATTACAAATATACATATGTCTACTAACGGTCAGAAGCAATTTCCAAGAAACTCCTCGCTCCTATAGCACGCGCTTTGAATGAGTTACCTTTTTACTTGATGCTGAAATTTGTGTGGCGGTAATTCTTTTATAAATTGAGGAAAATAGTTATATAATTTAGTACCGCACTAATCAATCGCGCCCTACGTGGATAGCGCAGTGGTAGGAGTGCTATGCATCTGTAGCGGATGTCGATGATTTGAATCTCAGTTGCGGCAACCGATTTTTATAAAGAGCACCAAAGGTGGTCGGTACCTCTTCAGTGTTGAAGATAAATCAACACTGCTGTCCTCTTACGGCTAGGAGAGGCGGTAACAAGCTAGACATGATACACACTTACACAAACCTAATGTAGAGTGATACAATAGGCCTCAAGGTCGCAGTGTTCAGTCTCTGCTTTAGGATACAAACAACATAAATCAATCGCGCTGACAATGCGATGGCGACGAATCCCAATTGCTTTCAGGAGCGAGTTTCGTATGCGGGACTTTCCCCCACTCAAGCAGAAAAAAAATTGTTAGGGTGTATATAACTCAGACTACCCTACATGTATAACAGTAAAAAAAATCCCCGCCTGAAATGGCTTCTACAGAATTCATTACGTTTTAGATTGCACATTGCACGGAGCGCCTTCTTCTGAAGAGAAAAGGCTTGTTCCACCTCGGACGATAGATCCCAGAAGAGCACCCCCTGCTCAGATGCAAATGAAAAGTCGAAAAGTAGGTGACTTTGACTGCTTTATGTGTCGCTATTTTTTTTTTGATTCTTCTTATTGCAAAGGCTGCCGGCAAGAGCTCTCTTAGTAGGTCGTCAATATGCTGCCGCAAGTTTAGACCAGCGTACAGTATCAAACCCAGAAATCTGGCGTGAGATACATCAGTTGTGCGATTGGTTGAAAAACAAGGTTCCTGGCTTTGATACCGTTAATTTTTAGCTTAATGGCCTCTTTATAGCTGTCTACGACTCATCTTACATCACAGTCCGCTGTCTGCCACTTATTAGTCATCTGAGTAAAGATAGACATCTAGATAAACAAGAACAGGACAACTATCGACCCCTAAGCCACGCCACCACTATTAAGATTTCATGCCGTAACCTGCATTCGGTCAGAGACTTCAGTAAATCCCAGATGATAGGGAGCAATCCTTGCCTTCCTTTGTCCAAAACGTTACCAGCCTTCTATCCTGTCCCTTTACTGTGAAAGTATTCAGATACTTTTCTGTGCCGCTACACAGTTCCGGTTTCGTTTTTTATCATGCATCAATTCTTACCAGCTACGGATAACCTCAGTAAAGAGTAAAACTTACGGCTAGATGTTACAGTTTGTTGGAACAGAACACGCGTTACTCTGTTGTGCGGATGTTATTGCATGTATGTATGGCTTGGTTCATCTTTATCTAAATACATCGGAGAAATACATTTCTTGTCCGACACATTGGCTCAAAATGCAAACTCTCGCTTCGTCTGGTTCATTCATGTATCGAACTCGAAGCAGCAGGTACGTGGGCACCATATAAAAGGTGAAATTAGGCAAATATTGAACGAGCAGTTCATACGATCATCGAGGCGGCAGTTCTATTTTCGTCTCTATATTACATATCAAACGCAGATGCCAATGACAAAATCAACCGAAAAAAGAAACGGTTTTGAATACCTTTTGCAGATGTATACAACGCATTAAATTCAAGCAATAATTGAGGTTATATTCACTATTAAATCTTCGCTACATTATCTGACGCTATATTCATCCAAGTGCAATTACTTTTTAAAACTGATTATGTGGAAATAAACGTTAATTTTGCCAATAAACCTTTTTTCTGGTTGAAGTTTTAATTGTCAGAAAAGTTGAATTTCATACAGAAAATATCTCTTTAAGGTACTGCTAAAGAAAATCCTAAATGAAACAAGTTTATAGCAAAAAAGAAATATATAAACAACAATTTATCTTCGTTAGCAAACTTGCCAGTCAGTTTTGACTTCTTTCTTATCCGGTTTTAAAGAAAAATTACCTCAAGTTTTATGGACGAACGTAAATGAGAACTTATTGATTTTTTTGGATCATCGGTTTGCTGTAAACATTTTTTCTTCAAGCCCTGGAGATGAGCTACTTTTCAATTCATCACTCATGTATATCGGCATACATAATTTGTGTTGATCGTAAAAAAGGTCGGCCAAATGAAAAACTTTTTTCATTTCTCTTTCGCTCCAAAAAACATTTTGTGTTGAATAATTTACACCTATTTAGCAACTACATTAGTGTTACATTATTCGATATATTTACTCTATTGTTTTTGTGTTAGATGTAACAGAAAACAATTTTGAAATCCTTAAAGGGGAAAAAAATTATACAGATCATTTGTGGAAGTGATGGCAAGTTCTATATTCACCCGTATATAAGGAAGATATGGTATTAAGTACAGATGAGAGATAATCAACACCATCTGTACGGAATTAACTTTAATTAATGGCGAATCTAATTACCGGTAATTCCGTACAGATGGAGCTGATTATCCCTCATCTGCCCTTATCTACGGGTGAATATAAAAATTACCATTGTTTTCAGATATACGCACAACATTTTTCACTATTGAAAGAATAGGTCGTTCGCTAATTTATTGAGAAAGCCCTAAACAGATTAGATTATCAGATAGAACCAGGCGTAACGACAAACTTTGCAAATAAATATCTGTCTATTGAAATTCATCATTTATGGTATGGCATCATTGCCAACTATAAGCATATACCTAGTTTAGAAATATAATCTATTGTGTTCAGTGGATCGATAAAGTTGCCTTTATTAGTGCTAAAGAGGCACTCTTGGATGACGTGGCTCATAGCACACCGAAAAGGATTCCTTTCCCCATTTAAAAAGCATATCATCCGCTTTTACTACGATTTGTGCGTATTCTGTTAATGGTAACCCAAAGGTAGTTCAAAGCCAGATATTTTTCCCATCAATGCAATTGTGCTCTGATTTGCCATTCCTCCTTTCATTTGATTTTTAAATCAAAACCTGAATAATCATTTAATAATTTGCAGCTATTATTGGAGGATGCAATTTGGAGGACGCAATTTTTATTAAGACCTACTAGGTACAAGTGAATGGGTAGTTGGGGAGGCTGCATAATTATACGGTATTCCCGAGCTAAGGCATGTTCTCTCCGAAGCTGTGGTGGTGGGATGTGTATTAATATCGGAAGCGAATAGGCAGGGGTAGAATATTAAAACAATTTTACAGCCAAAAATATTAGATATTTGTTTTAAAACAAAATAACATTGTTTCAAAAACTCTGTTAAAATAAAGGAAATATATGTAAAAAAATGTATTTGTTTGATTTAATGAATTATGTGTATTATGTGTACCATGTACAAGAAGCGTCAGCCAATCCAGAAAGAGCTGGTCACACCAAATCGCTTGATATCGGAATAGGTAAATGCCCAAACTGAGATTCTGTCTGATAAAGACGAGAATTTCGAAACGATATATTACACTGCTTTGGTTCGTGAAACAACAACTAATGATAGAAGAATTAGTTAATCATTACCTGTCGATGCACTTCAATCCAAACGCATTGCTGACATTCCCTACAAACAAATGCACATATTTCCACAAATTCCATATTTGTCAATACACGTTTTCTTTTGTTCTTTTTAGTGATTACTTGCACTAACTTCGCAATCAGTTTATATTTGATACTTATAAATCAGCGGCATTATTCCAACGAGCACATACACATGATATAGAATGGTATGTTTACACATGCGAGCGACAGATAATAGACGTATTTAAGATTATTTCGTCATAAATTCATTTAACGTTCCTGTTTGTGAAAGGTTCGAGTGCTAGCAACGACTTTGAAGTGTTTAGCTTTAGGTTCTATTAAGAAGCACGTCGTTAACGCAAAGTGTTGTACTGCTTGAAGGGTAATCAAAGTGTGCACGCAATCAGTAAAAATAAAATTTCAAAAATAGTGAAAAAATGCGTGTGCATTAAATCACTGGAATCAATAATAATGATAATTATATAATCGTGGTAAATAACATACGAGGTGTGTAAATTAAGTAATGAGACTGACAACGTAGCGTTTGATATGACAACACGAGAAGCACGGGACAAGTGGACATTGTAGTACGCGTTCAGTGCAAGTTTGAACTCGATCACGTCATTTGGTTGTCCGTTATCGTCTTTTTTCCGTGAACACGATTTTCGTAGTACGTTCTACAAATGACAGACATTAATTTCGAGCAACTGTGTGCTATCAGATTTTGCTTCAGATTTGGGCAAAGTGCAACAAAAACTTTTGCAAAACTTCAGCAGGCCTACGGAGACAGTGTTTTGTCAAAAGCTCAGGTTATTCGGTGGTTTAAGGCATTTTCAGAAGGAAGAGAGTGGATGGGAGATGAGACACGCAGCGGAAGCCCTTCAACTGCAAGAACCGATGGCAATGTCGACAAAATCCGCGATCTTGTGCGTTCAAATCGTCGGTTGACGGTCAGAATGATCGGGGTACAGTTGAATTTGTCTCACACCACCATTCATCAAGTTTTGGCTAATGAATTGGGAATGGGAAAGATCTGCTCGAAAATGGTTCAAAAAAAATCTTTTGCAGGAACAAAAGGACATCAAGAGAGAAAGGTGGCTTGACTTTTTGGAATCGATTGAAAGTAATGAAAATTTTTTGGAACGTGACCCGGAAACAAAACGCCAGAGCATGGAATGCCACACTTCAGGCTCTCCAAAGCCCAAGAAAGCAAGAATGAGCAAATCAAAGCGCAAGAGCATGCTGATTTGTTTCTTTGGTAGCCAGAGCAGCGTCCACAAAGAGTTCAAGGTCAGACAGTTAACCAACATTTTTACCGAGAGGTTCTCGTCTTTCATTAACAGAACGCACTACGAAAGCCGGGTTCACGGAGAAAACACAACGGACAACAAAATGACTTGATCGAGTTCAAACTTGAACTGAACGCGTATTACAATGTCCACTTGTCGTCCCTCCACGTCCCGTGCTTCCCGTGTTGCCATATCAAACGCTACGTTGTCGGTCTCATTACTTAATTTTCACACCTCGTATATGAAAATGCACAATTCTTAACGCACAATCCACAATAAATTGATTGATTTGTTCTCCTTATTTTCACCATCTGAAAATCCTTGAAAGGACTAAAAAACATGATTTTTACGAGCACAACTAATATTTCCTAATTACAGAAAACAGGAACATTCCTAAATCCTTGAAAGGATTTAAGGAGCTTAAAACTTGAGTAAACGTACTGGCACATTTTTCTCTTTTTGATACAGAAATTGTGCCATTAAATCGATTTCCGAAAACCATGTCCAGGTATCTTTAGCCGTTCCCGAAATATTGGCAAAAATGTAAGAAAAAATTTTTTAATTTTCCTCTTTTTGATAGATTATTATTATGGTTTTAAGGAGGAAATAACGCTTGGAGCAATTTCATGTATAGTGAAAGGTGGACTTTTCGACGAGAAATCGATTGCCGAAAACCGTATCCAGATATCTTCAGCCGTTCTGAATACTATCTTTGCATAACCTTTTACTTATGATTCTTTAGAATCTGTCAATTGTATGAACACAAAACTTTGTTTTAATTACAAGATTAATCGGATCAAGTGTAAAGTCTAGTCGAGTGCGTCAAAGGTGCTTAATGTTTTCTAGATATTATTTGATCCCTCAAAAACTTGTTCAAGTTAGTACGACGTCTGACTCGAAGAATATAAAAAAATTATTCCTCGAATCGATTTTAAAATAAATTGATTTAGCTCTTCTTCACTTGTTTTTTGAATGTGGTTGTATGTCTGTAATACAAGGTCACACAAGTTGAGTGGGGAAGTAGGGAGTAGGGAAGGAAATACAAAAATTCTGAAAATAAGTAGACTGCCCTAGATCCAAGAGATCTTTCAAATTAAATTATTTTCACTTTTACATGACGTCCGGTTGACCGGAAGACTTTCTTATTTTAAATGGAATGTTATAATTTTTATTGCAAATTCTGATAATAAACGTTATTCTAAATACAAAATGTTAAGGTTTCCCTATACCTAAATGTAATCGATTTTGAGATATCTTCAAACTTATGTAAAAAATCGTTTTGCCTGGCTTTCATTTAAAAAATTGTTTTTACGACACTCATTAGTTTCAAGATTCAAGTTGCTTATCAGTTAAAGGTATAACCTTTAGGCTTTGAAATCATAGCCTAAATATCCCTTAAAATTTTACAATCTGGTCGCGATATGGTGTCAAATCTCATTATGTTTAACTGTTGAAAACTCAATTTTTTTAAATGTACTATGTATATTTTTACATGCCCAGAATCTAATTTTGCAGCGATTGCATTAAGTTTCCCTATACCTATTTCTTTCCGTTTTCCTACTATTAATAATTGTGTATTTTAATGGCATATTTTGCTAGAGTTAATCAAATTTTTCGCAATAAGCTTCAACCAACAAAGTATTTATTGAGTTAACACACAAAAAATGTACAAAATGAGGAAAAATTTTGAAAATAAGAGGAAAAGTAAATTTAAGTCACTTTAAGTTCACTTTTAATTAACGTCTTCATAAAAATAAGCATGCCTTCAAAAGCATTATTGACAGTTTAATTCTTTCGTAGCAGAACTTACCATTAGTTACTAAAACATTTTCTTTTATAATTTTTTATTAATATTAGTGTTGATTTTTAGGTAATAAAGTACAAATGAATAATTTTAGTTATTCTCATGATTTTTACATTTGGGGCAAGACTAAATCGGAAATTTATTCAGAATCAATAAATAATAGGCAAGATCTGGAAAATCCTGTTAGGAACATATTTCGAAATTTAAATCCTCTTGAAATAAAACGGGCAACGACACAGAATGTTGTATCGCGGGTTAGAACTGGTCTTCGAATGAACGGTAGACAGTTCTAACAACACTTATAGTCTCTAGAGCATTAATAATTAAAATATCATATAGAAAATAATTTTCTCTATTATGTTTCCTAATGGCAACTGTCAATTACGCTTTATTATGATATTAATTCGTAAATATATTTGGGTACACCTAGCGTGCCGTAAATATTAATGGCACTCGCTGAATTGACAATGTCTGGCTCGATATGTCGAAGAGAAAAAAATTACTGGAACGAAATAGCAAAACATACCAGACACTAAACATACATTTCTTAATATTATTCCCGCAAACACAGACTTGTTTTGATTACATAGTGTTTTGTACGTCAAACTCAATAACATTATTGTTCTGAACGTATCCTATTATCATTAGCGTGACGCATTACGAAAGCTATCAAAAGAGAGATACACACAATTTCTTTTTAATTCGCACGATACATAGTACACAATGAAATGAAATACGTACAATACGTAAGTATCTATAAATAAATGAAATGAGGTCCTTACAGGTTGTGAAGGTGCAGAAAATACTTCGGTAAACGCCACGCATTCTAATATAACCCATACTCATGAATTCTGCAGTCCGACCGGAAGAAAGTACGCCCAAACCAGGCAGAGACCGAAAGGAAATGCAGGAGTAATCCGAACAGAAATTCCTAATTTCGCACGACATGGCATTTCGCCTTCGAACAGTTCGGAAAGGAGCTGAATTCGCCCTGGCAATCGACTAACCAGATTCCAGTATGTTATATCCAATTCCGAAGCGAAAGTTTATCTTCAAGCATCCACAAGAAGAGTAGAAAGTAAATTCGAGGCATAGAATAATCGTCAACGATTACTTATGCGTAGCTTGCTAAGTTAGCTAACAATATATTTTCTTTCTATCGGAAATAAATCTTGAAGGGATTTAGATGAGAGGAGTGGTTATTTCTTTTTATGGTTCACCATGGCTTATTATAAGTACCACTTTCTGAGAAAAGTAGGGTCAAAATGCTCAGTTCCACATCATAAACGGCGCATTAACGAATTGTTATTGGCTTTCGGTAACGATTTAAATTGCATTAGAAGTTTATTTCAAAACGACTTAAGGGTAATTGCATATTAGTGCGACTTGAAGCAATTTTACCATCTGCGAAGCGGCTTGGAGTAACGGGAACATAACAATACGTAGTTATCTTCCTCATTATACAGTGATGGCTTAGCAGAATGGATAATGTATTATTTCTATATCCCCCGATATTAGGCTTCTTTCTACCACTAAATCCCCAGTGCTGTTCCCATTTTTACAATGATTTACCCATAATTATGAGTACAAATTGTTAAAGATACGGAGCCAAGAGTTGCTTTAATAAGCAGATGAACATCTATTGATGTAATGACGTCACCTGCCGAAGGAAACGTGATTTATCAGTGATGAGCGAAATGTTTTCTGAAGAAAGCAACGGTTTGATGACCAATTTTGACATGACAGGATTGTATAGTAAACAAAACAAAACGTGTTAGGCTTAAATATTTTATTATCCCCTTAAATAGATTAATTTATAGACAAATGTAAAGTCTGCTGTATATCCGCTTATTAATTGCGATTTATAGATATTAAGATGAACATTGTATACGAAATCTTACACCCTTGTAACCGCATTCGTGAAATTCTACAATCACGTTTCAGTTGCACAAGATGTCTTAGTAAAAATAATAAGCAATTATTTTCTGCCGGGCCGTCAGCTGTTTACCTCCACTACCTATTACATCACACATCAACTTCAAACTTCGATGGAATTGATGTAAAATCGGTGACACATTAGAGATTTATGGTTTGCCACTATAAAGTCATTGATGGGAAAAGCAACCACCCGATGCCACCAAGCGCAAGCATTGATGTAAGCAGGTGTAGAAAGCAACTCTTCCGAAAGTAGAGTTGTGTTTGATCAATGTTAACCACTGAATTACTGAATTATCCATTTACATTCAGAGACAGTGTCTAACCACAAACTCCAGGTTACATAACTCTTAGACATAAGTCATTCGGTGTGTTGTACAGTGTACATTTCTTCTATTAAGTAATTGCTAAGCACAAATTGCAAAGGAAATTTAAGAAATATGTAGCAAATAGCATCTTAGGAGCTGATACACCAAACTCTACAAAAAAAACTCACAACAAGTTAATTTTCACACCCTTTCTAGTATACACATGATAGCAAAAGTAAATTTATGGGATTTGGTGGGAACTCTTTCGTACGCTCTTTTTCCATGATAATAAATTTTCCCCTTGATTTCTATAAAACCAAAGATTCGATTCAAGGAGATGTGTTGTGTCTTTTGAAAGACACTTACAGATTGGAATATAATATTTTGAATAGGTTATTATTGATATGCATTGATTTTAGGTTATATTGTGTTTATCATGATGAGAATGAAGAATGGATATATTCGGTGCAGTTGTGCATAGATGAATTCACCATTCAATTTGCAGAAGAGCATTTTGATTATGACAATTTAAAATGTCATGTCTACAAACCTGTAACTCAATTTCGAGAAACAGAAACTGTCTGCAAGTGAAACCCTAAAAAATCTCGCAGTGCTTGCATAGGAAAAGGTTGAGGAATTTCTTCCAAACAGAGTGGACAGGCTGATCTCCACGATCACCTGACTTGACATCTCTGAACTTCTTTTCATTTGAGTATCTAAAGAATAGAATTTATCGCGATGTGTTGCATAGGTATTGCCGATGAACTAAAGGAATCAACAACTAACGCCACACAAAGCACAACGAAACTAACGCCATTCAACGTCTTTGAAAACATGAAGCGCAGAGATGATGCATGCATCGATATTCATGGTAATCATCTTCAACACCTCTTCTAATCAAAGTAAATTGCATAAAAAAGAATTCGTATTATGCCACAAATCAAGGACATGATTTGAAAGAAGAATTGAAAGACGAATTGATGTGTGAATTGTGTCTTGCGGTACACATATATTCAAAACTGTTTCCGTTATTCATATATTCAATACAATTTGTGGTAGCTAAAGTTATTAACCAAATAAAGTGGTAAATTATCCAAGTGTTAGAAATAAATGTGGTTATTGCGTGAAGAAAAACCGAGCGGAAAGAGGGTGGAAAACATTACGTTTACATATTACAAGGGTAAATTATAAATTCAAATTTAAATACCTATTGTCAAAATACGTTGTTCGTATTTCCTTTATATGGTAACTTATTCGAAATTCTACTTAACTAATCTTTTGGCTTTTGATCTTCGCACTTTTAATTTTTCTATGCTAAAATTCATTTACTAAATTTTACCTGTTACGTCAACCTGATGTAACCCATTGAACCGAACGGATATCAATAGACAGATTTAAATCACGTGTTCAGTTGTGTGACATTATTGACAGCTTGTCATTAACAAGAGTCACATTTTACGTCAAGCTTAACTAAAAGTCACATCTGACACACAAACATTCTTTACTAATTAAAAAAATGATTTTTCTTTTCTAAAATGCAAAATATAACTGCAATCAAAGATCCAACTTTCAGTAGAATATCCTCTACATGAGTTTTAATGCAGTGGTCTTTGTTGTCTGTTTTTCTATGTTCTGTTAAAACCGATAATGGTGATTATTATTGTTACAGTTACTTCTTGTTTAACGTTTATTTAATTGTTTTTTCATTAGATTCAAAATATTTAATTTTTAAGATTAGATAGTGCAAAATTGTTGATATATATTGTACATGTATAGTAAATATATGTATGTGGGTAGATGCAATATTAGTAGTGCTAGGTTCGTCTCGCACTTTATATATAAATGCTTACGTAAGTAACAGATTTGTAACATATTGTATACTATTTAACGCTGACAAGTTTATCTATTTTGGGTATGATCTTTAAACCGGTTGATAAGGATTATTATTAATCCTAGACGTTGATTTTTTTAAATGCCGTCTTTTCTTTACCGAACATCGCCAATCACATTTGTATTTACTATATTTATCTGCCATCTTTAAATAATATAATTTAGTGGTTAATTTACAACATCGTTGAAAATATGTGTATCTGACGAAACAAAATCTTACATTGCCAAACTTAAATTGCCTAAAAATCTACAGGCGTTATATCAGGTGACCTACTCGGCCAAAAATTTGTGCTAATTAAATGATCCGTAAAAAATTTCTGCAAATAATTTACTAAGGATCGTGCATCCTGTAGGGAATAGCAGCAACTTGCTGAAAATAGCCATTTGTCCATTTCAGAACATCTAGTTGGCTAATAAATGGTTCTAAAAAAACCTCTTTGGTATCCTCTCGCATAATAGTGTTTTAAATGATGACAATAATATAAGCTTAACACCTATTAAAAAGATATCTGAAAACAGCATCATTAAGAAACCATTTTTATGTTGCATTTTATGGCGCCATATAATTGAAAAGGTTAGTCATAAAAACAACTTTTTGTTAGGTGAAAATAAATATACTTATTTATCTGCCTAGTGAGGCAACATATTTTTATTTTAATGTAATAGAATACAGCTTGTCTGCCTTCTTGATAAATGCAATGCAAGTAGATAAAAGCATGATAACCTTTTCATCAAAACATTTAAAAAAACACGAGTTTGCATCAGAGGTAACCGAAAAACAACAAAATGCATTAAAACGATTTTGCATTTTTTCGGGATGAATTGTTTTGAAAATAGCATGATGGACATAAAAGGTTAATTTAGGAGTTGTTTATTGAAAGACAATAATTCACAGGTGTTGTCATTAGTTACATTTTCCATTCGATTCATTTAAGAGCACGTCATTCAGCTGAGGAATTACATAAAAATTTAGGAGTCTTCATTCATAATATATTCCAACGCGTCAAATGTGACTGCTGACTAACACCAATGTCAAAATGTGACAACTTCACGTATGATTTTAAATTTCTTTATTAATATTAGTACGGTTCGATGTGTTACATCAGTGGTATAACTAGGCAACAAAAATAACATGACAAGAAAGAAATTTAATAGATTAAGGTTATCAAATACACGTATGCCCACATTGGAACGGGGGATTGCTTTGTGAATGGCAACCGCGCATTCGGGTCTCACTGACAACGAGAGATATCCAGTCGCAGAGTATCATAAACGCTGTACTCTCAGATTACGGTAAAAAGAGTACAGTTTCTCATATTCATTTTGTAACTGCTATGCGATGCAAGAGAACGAAGCAGTATTATTAAATTATTATTATTAAATTAAACAAAGGAGAAATAAACTCTACAATTATACGAAATAAATTGAAATTCTAACAATGTTACTTTCTGGATGGTTCGAAAATACCGCCATCCGCGGCCAAACAATAGCCGAGTCTATCGTAAAACTCCCGCTTCACTGCCTCGAGATTTCTAGGGGTTATTGTCGCAAAAATTCTCAGCAGTTCTACTTGCAACTGTTGCAAGCTCGCTATTGTTGCAAAACTGTAAAGATTTTGTTTAACATAAACCCGCAGAAAAAATCGCAGGGATTGAGGGTGATCGAGGTGACCATTTTATCATATTCTTTCGGTACAATAGATAGATAGAAAATAGATAGAATTTTGAAAAATGTAAGGAAATGTAAAGAATAAATGTAAGGAATGTAGACAATATTTGAATTTGATTTCATAAATACCTTAACTACCCTTGTAGTGTTAAAATGTAACGTATTCCACCCCCTTCCTGTTCGATCTTCCTTCATCCCTCGCTTGCTAAACTCCAAATATCCAGTTTCCTTTATTCTTACTTGTATTTATTACTATAGCTCTTATACATTCTAACCTGGCGTTATTTTTATACTTTTATTTATTTTTTTATGTGTAGTAACGCACCAATTACTTAGTTATTAAAATGATCCTTACATGGTATTAGCACACTCCTATTTACATGGATCACACTTGTTGCTTTATAGGGTCTTGTGCAATGGAAACACAAATCCACCAATGATAATAATAATATACTTTACTCACCATTAGATCATATGATATCGGTTTTGTCAAATTAAAAATTATCACATATATAAAAAATATAGTATGGATATTAAGTTGTATATCCAACTGTTGCAGTTACTATCCCGCCACGTCTATTGAACCAAAGTAGTCAGTAATGCTGGAGAAGCAATGCTCAGTAAAAAACTTTTTAGTTTCCTTTTTATACCGCGGAAAATCCAACGCTCGCAAGTTTCGGGGTAATTTGTTAAAAACTTTCACGTAGTTGACTTTCTTCATATCGGGCTGACTTGATGACCCGGTACGGAATAGTTGAGTCTACCTCTCGTGTCGTAGGTCGTTAAACTCAGTATTGCGATCAAAATACCCATCATATTTTTTGGCGTATACAGCACAGTCATACAAAAAGAGAAGGGAGGGACATGATGCCAAGTTCTCTAAATACCGGTCGACAAAAGTGATGATAGTTTCGAGCAAAGTTCGGAAACATGGTGATTCCACGATAGTGATGAATCAACCCAGCAACCCAAGAACTTAGCATCCACCGATAGAGGCACCATCCTACCGCGCAGGGAACAAGCAGAGAACTATCCGCAACGCGTCTAAAGGAATTAAAGTTCACCAACGCAGTCTTTGCTTCATTTAGTTTCAGACCGTTACCATCGCACCACGAAGACATTCTCTCGCAGTAAACACTACCAACGGAAGAAATATCTCCGCCATTACGACCCGAAAACACCGAAGTGGTGTCAGTGGTGATAAAAGTACGAATCCTACTCTAATATTAAACGAATTGAATAACTCATATACAAGTGTAAATTTATATGTAGAGAATTTAAGATTTTAATAAAACCTATAGCTAAATAATAAATATGCATATAGTTTTTACCTATAAACATCAGGTAACTAAATAAATTCGTGCAGTTTTTGATGGTAAAATATAAATATTTCTTAAGAAACAATAATACACTATTATTCATTCATGTAATTTCCATCACACTCAATGACGCTTTGCCAATGTGACACCAATTTTGTATGTCGGTATTGTAGAACTCTGTGTATTTTGAATCAAAAAATTGACGGATTGCATTTATTACATCAACTGGAGTTTTGAAATGTCTATGCTTCATACAATTGTCAAGAGACAAAAAAGGTGGTATTCACTTGGCGAAATGTCAGGAGTATATGGAGGATGTGGTAACGTTTCCCAGCCAAGTTCAGAATTTTCTTCCTGGGGTTGTCCTCTAAGAAGACCACTTTGTTTCGATCGATTAAAGATGGCTGTTTTTGAATGAATGATGGTTTGACCCCTGTCCAAAAACTCATAATGGACAATTCCTTTTGTTGTCCATCAAACACACAATAAAATCGTTGGGCAGTGTGTGGTACCAAATGAGTAGGCGATAACCAGTGATTCGAACGCTTAGAATTTAAGTACAATTTCCACTCTTCGTCGCAGATTAACAACCAATCAAGAATTGGTTCATTATCATTGCGTGAAATGTTTGCCGAACAAATGTTAATACGACTTAATTTGTTATCATTTGACAATTCCTGTGGGACCCATTAGCTTAACTTCCACCTCTTTCCTAGCTCAGCCCAAGGTGCAAACTAATGATTTCATCACTCACATTGAACCTTTTTGCAAGCTCTAGGCACGTGGTACTGGAATTTCTCTCCACAACCTGTTGAACATTCTCGTTGTTAATGATCTTCGGTCTCCCTATCGGTCAAACTGAGATCTCCCGAAGTAAGTTTTTTGAACCACTTCTGTGCTGTTCGATCACTTACAGCATCATCTCCGAATGCGGTACATATTTTTCGCGTCGCCACTGCAGCTTTGGTTCCAAGTACAAAAAAAAAACACAAAATATGTATTCAACCCATAAAAGAAGGATTCATACTAAAGTAGATGACAGACAACAAACAAATGCTGTCGATAAATAACTTAAAAAGAATTCATAGCACTCTACTTTATACAAGAACCACACGAACTTATTTGGTTAACAATTAATTAATTAATACAAGAACTAAGGCAGCTGCGACACTGGAACAGATAGTAGCAGGGAATTTGAACACGCGCACAAATTATGAAATTTTTAAGTGCAGATGTCTCAAATTTTGTCAAACAGCTGCAACCCAAGCATTGTGAAGACTGTTGTTAAATGACAACATTATACCTGAACTTCGGTATGCAAAACCTCAAATAACTTTGCGTAAAAATAATAGAGATAGTATTAAGAACAACAGAACTTAAGGACGCTGCACAATTGCCCGGAAACGAGAACGTGAACAATAGAAAAATTAAAGCATAGGCATACCTATATGTTTTTTCATTCATATAGGGTTTTTGATATTGATAACACCGGTTGGCCCCTGCGACTGAAGCTTGAAGAGATGACAAGATCATTTAAGTATTTCTCACAAGTTCTCTTCCTTGAATGAAAAATTGACGTGTTTCAGGAGTGTCACGAAGAAAATGTTCTTAAATATTCAGACTGTTTTGTTTCTTGACACGAACATCCTGTACAATATAACCGCAAATAAATGTAATGCTATTTTGGGATACTTTTGTTCAAAGAAGTCCGCCGAAATATCAACAATTTATCGACGGAAATAACAATAACAAGCGAATAATTTTAGCATTTATAATTCAGTATGCAAATAAAACGGTCCTAAAATGGCAAGGTTAAACCGATAAAAGTACCTCACCATACACAGAATTCGTATAATACTTTTATTTTTATATATCAACAGTGGAGACTAAAATAGAATTTCGGCAACCAATCTACGTAATAGGCCCAACGATACAATCTGTTGTTTTTATCACATTTAATCGAATAGATTAACGATACTTTGTATAACAAGGTCCATACATCACTACTGATGTACAAATATATGTATGTTATGTACAAATATACACTGTATATATGTACAAATACACAATGTATGTTAGTAGAGGTTGAATTAATCGCCAGTCAGATACAACGTGTATTTTTATCGTCTGATATCAAAAAAAAATATCTGGAAATACATATCTGGGAAGCGGATTTGAATTCAAGAGTGTTTATTTTAATATTCCGTAATCTTCCAAGCGGTCACGAAAATAGTTTTGGTTGACGGGCTAGGGAAATTATGATGATGAAATGATAAAACAACATTCAGTTGATTTAGAATATTAAAAACGAATTTCCAGAAGGAATTTATTAAGAGGTTACTTTATGCAACAAACGAAAACACAGCCAAATTTGAATTATGACACCGTATATCCATAAATGCTGATTTCACATCAATAAACACACTGTTCGGATAAAAATGAAAAAAAAATGGGGGGTACGGGGTTCCTGGTCCCCCATCATTATTTTTCTTCGAAAAGAATTCGCGTCATCTTTGGGACTATGTAATATACTTCAAATTATTTTCTACAAAAAAATAAGAAATTTGTTATAGTATTCCGAGATATTTACAAAAATTTAAAAATCATTCAAATCTTGGAAGGGGGCTGTACCCCGAAATCGGGCGATTGGGCAGAAACAGAAAATGGTTTTGTTCTTATACCAAGCTACTCTTAGACTCTGACAAGTTTCATTTAAATCTGAATTTGACAGTTGCCGGTGTTTCCTTGCAAGTTCACATCATTTTTAAGTTTGTATTATTAAAAAGTGGAAGGTGATTTAATTAATTCCAATAACAAAAATTTTATATCCTATTAACTTAAAGGGATGTTATGGCACATTTTGCTTTTCTCAAAGACAAACTGATTTCGAGAAAAATATATTGTAGAGGTTAACACAATTGTGGTAAAGTTAAACAGAAGTTGGTTATATTTACCACAATTGTGTTAACCTTTATAATATATTTTTTTGCAAATTACGACTGCACGAAAAAAATGCTTCTGGTATATTATTTGAAACGGGCACATTGTATACGCACTACGATAATGGTGTACGTGATAGAATACTTGTATTTCTTAGAAACGTTATCCAAACAATACGTAATTTCTAGATAAATATGTATATATTTATAAGGACAATCATTGTTTCATTATCGTTTTCTTGTATCTTTGTTATTAGCTGTCTAAATTTGCTTACATCACCGTTTTCTACATAAAACCCACTTTATTTGTGAAAAATTAAAATAAAAAAATTCAAAAAAATGGAGGGTTATAATTTTTTCCGAAAATAATTCTCGTCATCCTTGGGACTACGTCACTGCAAATTATATTCTACAAAAAAAAGGAAAAACGTAACTTTTCTTAAATTCTCTCTATAAATTAAAAGAGAAATATACCTAAAAAAATTGGCCAAAATTATTAGTGGCGTGCCAAGGTACCAACGTTGACCCAATGGTGCCAACTGGTTCTGTACAGAAACAGAGAAGAGGATGAATTATGAAGGAAATCATTTTATTTGCGTAAGTCTGCGCGTAACACGTCCACTTTGTAAAATCACCAATATTTCTGTATATTTTACGATTGAGTGCCCAAGATATACTAAATTCGAATTGCCATTCCGACCGCAATTGCAGTAATATTTGCACCAATTGGATTACAACGCCCGTATTGTATTTTTAATAATATTTTTCTCAGTACAATATACAAGTTCATTGTTTGAAACAGGTTGATCAGTGTGACGCTTATAGTTCTAAAGTTCCATTTTCTAAAATATTAAAACATCAACAGATACAATTTTGCCCGTTCAAAAGTATATCGATTGACGGCAGGGACCTAAATACCAAACAAATAAAATGAGAAAGCCTTGACGGTACACAATACGCCATAAAATTTTAATGACTTCGATCGAAATTTGTTTAGGAAAATTTTATTGGCATATTGCTCGTATAGGTTTTTATAAGAACTCTAATAAATTGAATTTATCGACGATGGATGTTAAAGTTTAAACAGAACTAAAAATCTGAGTATATTTTGAATGCCTACATTTTGTTGTCTTTTTTCGCGTCACTTAATTAAAAATAATTAATGCTTCAAAATATAGTAGGCTGTCGAATCTAGAATTTTTTTATCTCTAGCGTTGTTACCTTAGAAATGATTTCGTATATGACTATTATGTAAATTTATTCCTCATTTCTGGATATTTTGTATATTCTTAGGATAATATTTCCTAATCCTTAACGAATAATTATTAAAAATATTTTACGACTACCAATCAATGCCTACAATTTCTTTTTTGCTTAATATAACTTTTGGAATTGCTAATGAATTTCGATCTTAAAAATGTGATAAAAAAGAGAATTTATGAATCGTAAATTCTATCACTATCCTATAAGGCGATTTAAAAAAAAAATTTTTAAGGTTAATAAAGTATGGTTACTCACGTTATATAATATATTGTTTTGACTTAGAATAGAGCAAGCCAGGATATTTAATCATATTTAATTTATTAAAAATCATAGTGGGTTTGCTCTATTCTTTGTTTGTTTGTTTAGAAACAAATACCTATCGAAGGTATTAAAATCATGGTTATTGCTATGTTAAAAAGATTACTTTTGGACTAATTACAACGTTTTGGCATCACGCGTTACAGATATTAATAATAGTAATAGTAATAATAATATTTATTTCCCAACAGGCCAAAGCCCAATAACAGGAGAAGAAAAATAATTAAAACTAAAACGCATGAGCACACATTGAAAGTATAAATTTAACCTAAATTAACATATGTCATAATATAGACAAAAGTACTGGCAACAAAATTATAACAAAGTTATACAAATACTCCCAAATATAAGAAACAAGATAATTTTTGACTATCAATTAGTCAATTTTAAACTTCAAATATATCATCTGGCTCTTGCTTACCCAGCTTGGAAAGAGTGTATACACGCAGACGTCTAAATAATGTTAGTCCTCCCGAACGGAAGCATAAATGTGTAGTCATATCTTGCTCTCAACCTTGGCACAATGAAAGACATACGCCCAAGCAGAAAGGTAAGATTCTTCAAAAATTGCCTGCGGATACCATCTCTCCTGGCGCTCAAAGGCAGCATACAGTGTCACGATATAAGTTCGGCTTATGGGATGCCCATCTCTGGGTAAGTACCATCCAGTTTGTAAGAGAGGAATTTCAAAAATCTGCGGTGGATACGAGTGGTAGGAAATCCAATGCATATAGGGGATACCAAATAAGACAAGCATATTCCAATATGCTCAAAACATGAACAAAGTAGAGAGTCTTAAGTACGGCAGTATTCGTGAAATATATAGATATTCGCATAATGAACCCAAGAGATTTATAGGCATCAGAAGATACTTTTGTATATGTGATTTAAAACTAAGACTGCAAGAATCGAATAATACTCCAAGGTCTTTACACTCAGATGCTGATATTAGCTCATTGCCGTTAATGTGATATGATGTGAAATAGACTCGTAGCGAACGTGAATATGTAACTACACAGCATTTTTTGATATTCAGCTGTAGTTTATTGTCGCCACACCATTTATGGAGTATATCCAGGTTTCTTTGTAATACCGCTCCATCGGTGGGACAAGTAATCTCCGAATAGATCTTGATACCATCAGCGTATGCATGGATCGGACAATCAACAGTCAATTGTAAATTTGACGTTTATAAATAATACGAAAGTAGAGGTCCAAGGTTTGAACCTCGAGGAACGCCGGTAGACAACGTGGTCAGAAACATATCCGTTATAGGCTACATAACACCGTCTATGACTTAGGTAATAGCGGAGTATTTTTAGAGCAGAAGGAACGAAGCCAAAAGAGGATAACTTGCCTAGAAGAATTTCGTGATCAAGTGCGTCGAATGCCTTCGACAAGTCCATATAAATTACATCAACCCTTCCTCTCTTCTTAAGTACCTCTCCCACATACTGTGTTACCGTTTCCAAATTGGTAACAGTTGAGCGTCCAGATATGAAACCATGCTGCTCAGATGAAATGAAGGAACGGGCGCTGTTGAATATACTAGAGTGACTTTCTCGTAAATCTTGGCAAAGTTGGATATAACAGATATAGGTCTATAGGATAACTACGTGCGATCGCCCTTTTTATGTACAGGAACAACTTTCGTTGTCTTCCATCGATCCGGGAAAATGCTGGACTGAATGGAAGGGTTAATGATTGTCTGCAGTGGAGAGGCAAAAACGAACCTGCAATCACGAATCAAGAAGCCAGGTATTCTTGATTCGTGATTGCAGGTTCGTCGTGATCATTTCCTGCAGTATTATTTTATGCAGATATTATTTAATGCCAAGAGATGCAACCGAAAGGTTCTTCCCTGTTGCATTGATCATTTATATAATGGGCCGTCGTGTATTTTATGAAGCAATAACACAGATTTCTCTATTCCGGTATATTGTAATAAGAAAATTATTATTATTATTATTAGTGTCAAGAAAATCTTTTGTTGTGTATGTAACGCTCATTTATTCGGAGAAAAACCGACTCCTTGTGCCAAACTGACGGGTAGATTCTAACCTAACGATACAATACCAACTTAAAATACGAAAACTTCTCAAGCAGGGTTCGTTTAGTTACATTCACTAGACGTAACTAACACGAAAACAAACGATGTAAACGGTCGAAATTTAATTTTTAACTGATTTCATTGGGTGAAGATATAAAAGGCGATTTGGATGTAATGCATAAACGTATTTCTCTTTCTACCTAAATATATTCATTTACTAGCAAGTATTGGTAAAAATGCAAAGCATAGAAAAATTCTATGAAGAAATAGTCATCCAAGCATTTTTTTTTATAATATGCATATCTATGTAGGTCATATACTTTTAAGAAGATGTTTAACGTCTGTATTTCTGCTTACGAAGCTTGTTGCTGCTATTACATATGTGTGTATCAAAACTATACGACGCGAATTAGTAATTTTAGACGACGTTTGAATATGATATATTATGATAGTTCTTATAAAATATCATGTAAAATCTCTATGTAAAGTTAGTAGCAGTAACCTGCTTTACTTCCTCAACGAACGTTTATAGATAACTACCAATTTTATAAAAAAAAATACAATTTTCAATAATAGTAATAGATTCACCTTTCTACTGATTTCAGAGCACTAGTGTACGTTCTGATATTACGTTGTCATTCCACCCAAGTGTGAATATTACGACATCGTCTGCATACCCCTGGGTGTAGAATCCTGCATTGTTTAGTGAGACTAGCAGTTCGTATGGGAGGGGATAGGACCCATCCCGGAGGACAACCCTAGTCCATCGAGATATCCATCGTCTCACCTGCTAATGTTAAGGTGCATCAAGTTGGCTATCACACTTTTCAAAATTTGACTATGCTATCGTTCTGCGCTCGTTTTGTGCTGATTTGTGCTGTAAAGATATCATTTTGTGCTCTTTCCGTTCTCGAGATATTAGCAATTAAAGATGGGCAATCCAACTTGACGCAGCCTTCCAAATTATCAAAATCTGATTATTCCATTTGGTGCTGCTTTGTATAGTGCAATTTCGTGCACCCAGCCCTTGGCCGAAAAGAAATTACATATATATTTTTACCATTGTGGAATGTTGTGGTGGCCATCATACCGGGAATAGAAGACGAGCTTGCCTCATGTCTGATGTATATCATGCTTGTCATATAGGGTTTTTTTTGCCGTAAGGAGCGAATTCTCTGCTGCAATTCAGGGACCGGAAAAAATGTTAGATTAAGTTTTCTAAATAATGATGCCTCAACTTTGTTATTTCTTCTCCTAACTATTGTTTCGTTTTATTTAAAAGAAGTTTCATATTTATAATAGGTATTTATTCAAAGACGGTCACAGATAGTATACATATATGTACACATAAAAATATACATACACCGAGAGAACGCTCTTAGCAAAACTATATACATACTTAGAAATATACACTTTTATTCAATATAAATTCTATTCAAATTACGAACTTCATCCTTTTAAATAAAAAAAAATAGTTACCGGTAACAGTAAAATAATCAGATTTTGAAATTGTGGTGGCTACGTCAAGTTAGATTGGGCACCTTCAATCGCGAATATCTCGAGAACGGAAAGAGCACACAATGAGATCTTTACCGCAAAAATTAGCACAAAACAATGGCATAGTCAAATTTTGAAAAATCGAAAGTGTGGTAGCCAACTTGACGCACCTCTAATGTTGCCTCAATGAGCTCGCCCTGTAGGATTGCTTCCGCTCCTTTTCCAAATGGTAGTATCTACGCCACGTTTGCAGACAGCCCGTATCAATGAGGTGTTTTCAAATGCTTCTTTTGTGAAAGCTGCTAGCGCTACTTCTTGTTGTTGCATCGATGCTGCTATCTTAACGATCAGCTGGTGTAATGCTCTTTCACAGGATTTCCCTATCTGGTGTACATGTTGGTTAGGGTGTAGTGACCTCTCTACCAGAGAGGTTTGCCTAATATGCTTCTCAAGCAGTTTCTCTATTGTCTTCAGCATAAATGAGGACGGGTTATTGGTTTATACACCCAAGTACCTTACATACGACTTTATAATTCGTTCAAGAATAGATAACATCCATCAACAAAATGTCCCACGAGGTAAAGTGGGTGAACTTGGTAGTACTTTTTCCACTTATTTCATATCCGTTTTCAGAATTTTTTTATCAGACAGGGTTTCAGAGTGACAAAGCAATGAAATTTTGTGAAAGTATATATCATAATATGAATGTAAATCATGAATGACGTAGAAAGTGATATATTCACTTGGAAAATGTGCTGATGTATGACTTTCGGCTCTCCTTTGTATCAGAAATATCTCCTTTCAGCGTCCAGCAATAATTTGCCAACATACCATCTATTTGCCTTGGTATCATCAGCACTTTCATCGTCGCTTAGTGCCATGTTTGTGGCGGTTTAGGCACACGTAATTCCGGACTGTGGGGTTCTGGTCTCAGTGCATATGGAATATTAGGATATTTTACAGTATGTTTGGATTTAGAAATCGCACCACTTATATTTGTTAGACAAAAATAGCAGTCGGTGATGATTCCCTCCAAATCATAGGAAAAGCAAAAGGCATATGCCGTTTACCATTTTCCCACGCAAATATGGAGAGCCCAGCTTCTGTCTTCATCACCTACTTTACACTTGAAACACTGCTTATAGCGCTTTTTAAGGAGAGGTGGGAAAGACCGTTTTTTTTTTTATATTTAAATGTCAATTCGCCGCAAATGTAACGTCAGCGTATATGTTCATTCACCGAACTCTAGCTGACAACTGAAATAACAAGAGATGCTAACTAGGAATGGGAAAAGCAGGTCTTAATACGTCAAGGCATGTTCAAACATTAACCATTGCATGCTCCTTGATCAGTTCCGAGCTCTAGCCGACAACTGAAATAACGTCAAGACATGTTCTCTTATACCACATATCTATGCATGCATATTTTAGGTGGATAAGCAAATATCTGGAACATAAAAATATGATTGATTTCAGCATGCAAAAGTATATGGGAATCAGGCATTTTTGTGCTTGGGACAAAAATCTTGTTAACCAGTGTAATTTTAAATCTTTTCCAACATAAATGTAAAATTTAAACAGACGTCTACAGCAATTAAAGGATTTCTGCATTTTTCTGGTCCTCTCTCCTTGTTAGTTAGACGTTGCAAGAGTGGGGAAAAATGCGTTTTGGAGGTTTCAAAATTGAAACGCCAAGTCCCTAAACGTCGCGTTCCTGAGTTTTTGCTTTTAAAACGATAACGGAATCTTCTGAATTGATGAGAGCGACATTATTGCTCAAAATCTGATTTCTATTAGGTTAAATTGTACATATTGCAATATATTGTCTTGAATATGTATCTTTTTATGCGCATGGAATATACTCTAATAATTAATGGTCGAAAGACTCAATGTGCATGAGCCCTAATCAGATCAAAATCCAGTAACTATAGATTCTGGATATTCTGGATTTTTGAAGATGCTCACGTAACTACTTTTGATAATAGCGTTATTGATTCTTGTTATTAAATCTGAAAGGAACCAATTTCTTTTTTTGATTTATCCACTATTGAAAATCAAGGATGTCTGATGTTACCTTTGACGAAGTTTTAAAGTCACCTTTGTTAAGAACCCAAGAATGTTAACGTTGATATAAAACTCACTTTCTTTTTTATAAAGCATTAATGAGTTGTACGTAAGAGCTGGATTATTATTAGCAATAAAATTTACTATCCCCTGTGGTAGAAGATATTATGTTTTCAGGCGAAACAATAGCAAAACGGAAATGAACTTGTAGGAGACCAAAGTCTCAAAAGAGCTACCGATAATTTAAAAAAATTCCGTGGGCAACTGTGATGTTTAGCAGTTTTGGTTTTGTACGCTGGGATTTAACGGACAAGACGGGTATGGGAAACGGAGAGAAACTGGTATTTTCGTTGTAATTATAAATGCAGAAACGTAGTTTTTACGTACACAGACACATCCTTTTATTTAATTTTATAGGTGTTGGTTTTTAAGAATATGTTTATGTTACGTTGTTATATGGTTATCAATAAAAAAATAAAAAAGGAGCCAGTTTAGCTGAAACGTTGATTTTAGATTTAAAAAATAGCTGATTAAATCAGGATTTTAATCTTGATATACATCAGGCCCACTCCGGATAAAAACCGAGTCATATTTGGTATCCTTTTAGATCAATATATTTGAGCAAAAATATATTTATTTATAACTTATTGTTTATATTATAAAAAATTGTTGGACAATAGCCGGTATGAAAAATTAATTGATTTTGGATGTGCTTTCCAAATTAATAAACATGGATATTTGTTGTTTACAGGCACAAGAAGCAAGTACTATAAATAATGGTGTTATTCCAGTGTTCTTTAAACAAAACTCTACATTGTATATCATCCTTTGGAGCGCATAAAGCAGCCAAAAGCTAAAACCTCTTGTCAAATTTTGTTACATAAAAATCTTAAATACTTTTTGGAACACGTTCAAAAAGAATGTTTTTTGTTTCTTATAAAATATTTTACAAAACAACATATATCTAAATGCATATGTACCTCTTCGAGATCACGCAAGTAAAAGAGTATGAAAGCGTAATTCCCAATAAGGTCCAAGCCTCTAACGATCTTCAAGTTGGGAAACATCTTCCCGAGACTCAACAATCCAGGTATTTGGTAGATAAGAAAATAGCCGGTCACTTCCTCCAACTCCGGGAAGGAGATGTTACTGAAGGTTCCCACGGTGGCCTTATCGAACAGAACCACCTGCAAATTCCCCGACACCACTTTGCAACCCTCTAATCGCTTGAAGTCCGCCAGCTTCCCGCGCACATCAACGTCACCACATAACTTGGCCGCACGGGCCGCGGTCGTCACACAAAACCAATAGCAACAACAGCACGCGATCGCCGTGAAGAGCCGCTGCGACGACCCTCTTCCGGAACACCATGGGGACATCATGGCATCAGAAGTGTGCCAGCGAACTTTGGCGAATTCGATTCGCCGCCCGCCACGGCATCACTACGAATTCTCACTAAGCGACGTCCGCCACGCTACTGAACAAGGCGGTACGTCGCTGAGGAGTTTTATTAACCGGAGAACCAACGCAGCTCGGCCGCTTGCTCGGCGGCGTGTCTGATCGGTTTGATTTCGCGAACGCGGCTATCGCACCGCACGCAGAGTGCGTGGAAGGAACAGACGACGCTAAAGAACCACTACAACTGTGCCAAACTAGGTAGATGTTACTACCGAGCCAGTGCTGCTGCGTTGAAGATCGCGTATGCATAGGTCAATAGGCGAGGAAATGATAAGGAGGCCTGAGTAGTACCAGTAGCGGGTTTCGTTAAATATTTCGTCAGTTGCTTTCCGAGACAGCATCAAATCTCTGTCATTATAAGTCCTGTTTAAGAAATATCAAATACGACTAACAAAGGTAAGTGGAACCACTTTTTTTTTTGATTAGGTGAAACAGAAATATGTAAATATTCAGAAGGTTACCGCTTACAATTTACATAAAATAATTTATTGTTGAGATAAAGGATTTAATTTGCTTTGCGCTCTTTTAACGTAGGGAATAATAATATGGTCTTTATTTTTAAATAGAAAAGATACAATAATCCTTAAGCGAAGTTTAGCTTAAGCTATTCTTCCGCGTAATCTAAAGATTATTCGCATCAGTAACAAAACGAAATAGACTCCAATTTACCTGCTTATTATGCGAGTTAATTCTAATTCGAAATAAATAAACCAATTGGTTAAATCATTAAGTTTAATTTGCATAATTAGACATATGGAAATAAGACTAAAACTTAAGCAACATAGCTACTAAACGTAATGCAAAATTTCATAAAATAAATTCAAATTAATTAATTAATCAGTTTATTGTAACTTGAGATCCGATACAGTGTGTTTAGGTTAGGATTAACTTGTGTTTATGTGACAGTAAATAAAATATTGTCATGTTGCATGGTTGTTTGCAATATGCAACTACCCGCAATAAATAATCACATATAGCGGATATTTTATGATTTTTCTGCATATACCTTTAGAGATTCTTATGAATCTTCGTCCCCTGTATATATTTTGTTTTCAGATTTTCTTATCTTTTTTAAATCTCCGCCTTCATCAATCAAGACATCCACGATATATAATAAAATAATTTCTTATTACAATAAAATGAATTTTTTCAGCCATTGGTGATTTTATGAATAATTCCAGTAACTATTTACCGTTACTATCGCAGATGTTGTAACTCCACAAATATTTATGGTATTTAAAATTGATGTAGCCACATTTCCAATTTTATTACAAAGCACGACGATTAAGTAACAACCCGCTTACTCATATTTGCAATACTGGGATTAATAAAATTGCATTGCATTTCGCCAATGTAGTTATGGGTCATTTACTTCGCATTGTGATGTATGTATGCAACAAATGTTGAATGTATACAATTTGGAACGGAATTCTGTTCATATATAGTTGATTATGTCAAATAAATTTTAACATTGTGAATAATATACACAGACCTTTCTATTGTATTTATCTACCGGATATTTTTTTTTCTGAACAGTATAATTTGGACCATTTGTATAGCTTAGAAAAGTACCGTATATTTCATGAGGATAAAGAGATACATAAGACAAGGCATCGCAATATTTCCACTTTAACCTAACAGAAATTAGACCTAAGATTACAAGTTAAAAATATCGTTCTCGTCAGTTCGTTGTTGGGAAGATTCCATTATCGTTTTAAAGACAAAAGCTAACTGAAAAGGAGACAGGATCAGCTGCAAGCATGAATAATGCTAATGGCCTGCTGTATGAATCAACCAGGCAGGCTAGTTGCGGTAACATAAGCAGGTGAGACGATTCCCTGTAGACGGAGAGCGGTCCTATCCTCTCTGCTGTGGAACATGGTCACTGACGAGCTGCTACTCTTACTAAACAATACATGATTCTGCACCCAGCGGTATGCAAGCGATGTCGTAATATTCACACCGAGAAGAAATGGCAACCTAACATCAGAATTTCAATTGTTGTTATTTGGACTATTTTCATCGTTTATTGGATTTTGTTCATCCGACGTTTCGGCAATTTGCCTACTGCCGTCCTCAGGATAGTCTTGATAAGGGGTGCTTTTTGCCAAATTCATTCTGGTAAATATATCTGAGAACCAATTTTTGACAACTCACATACCTTTGACAACTGACGGATCTTCTCTATGTGTTCTTGTTCCCTATTTATTCTGTCTCCCGTATCGTGGTTGCCGGTTTTCTGCGTATGCAGTTCTTAATCATTGGTAAGCAGACATCTTTTATTTCCAGGCTTGGTGTGCTTATGGTATTTGCTGTTGTGGCCATATATGCTAATTCTTTCAATTTTCTCTTGAAATAACGTTACTCTCTTGCTAGGATAATAGGACAATAGGGAAATCATGGAGATATAAACCACGCATGACACACTTGTTGTGCACTGCAGTGGTGAGACTAATAATTACCTATTGCTGCCTAATTTAGTAATCAAAAACAAATCAGTTGCAAACAATACGCCAAGTAATCAGAGTTCAGAGACTGGCATGCCTCTGTATTACAGATGCAACGAGAAGGACACCGACTGCAGCCAAGGAGACCATACTAAAAATACCCCCTGATATTTATACCAGAGAGAAGACAATAATTGTAGCATACAAGCTAATGTGCAATGGTAATTGGGACCCTGGAACATACCAAAATTACAAGGGTTATTGCAAATCCCTTCTTAGATATGAGCACTGTTTCCACGATCCCTCGACTCTTCTGCAACATACCCTTCAAAGTCCTTCGAAGACTTGATCTGAAGAGGTTGATCTGTCCGAATAATCAGAAAACAACCGAATGCAGAGTAATCAATAGGCCTCAAGGTTGCAGTTTTAAGACTTTCCTCTGCATTAGGATAGCAATTAATTCAAATCAGGGCGATATAAAATGAAGAAATTAGTTTTGCTCCATATTTGGCAGGAAAGAAATCGAAGTTGATTCACGGGTTTCAGATTATCTTGCAAACTATTGCTTCAGCATAGGATATTAAGTTTAAATCTTGCCAAGAGAGTGTAAATTTGTAATTACTGAATATGCATACTTAAAATATTTAAATCCTTAGCAATACATATCTCGGTAGCCAGTTTGCCGATAGATCAATTGTCTGTAGTAGAACAGTCGAAAAATAAAGACCTAAATCTCGTATAAAAGAAGTTATTGAAAAACTTCAGAAACCACAGCTAACAAAAATCTGTTACATACTTTATTGGTTTTATACATGAAGCTTGGGAACAATAACAGACTAAAGAAAAAACCATTACGCCTAAAAGTTTTGGTAGTTATTCGCGCTACAAAAATACAATCAGAAAGTTCTGGTAATTGAAAAGCCAACTTATTAAAACTGGACTTGTTTTCGAAAGTATCACTCTGTGATACTATTGTGACGACATAATCTCCTAAAACTATACATAATCTCTTAACATAAACATTAAACCTCCTTGTATTGCTATTGAAGAGTTTATTTGGCTTCGACTAATCAAAACATTAATAAAATATTCTTTGCTGACAGTTAGTCTATTTAGCTTCTTTGGCCATTGATTGAATTAAGAGGCGACGGAAGGAATTGAGCAGAAGGGAACGGAATCGGTGTAAAAATAACGTACAAGAACACAAGAAAATTGGAATGCAATCATTAGAACTAGGAAGTTTATCAACATACGAATTGAGGATAGAATCATCCCACGCGAAATTCGTCCGTTAGAACTTGCATATTTCCCGTCATGGAACTCTCGAATTCCGTCGTCACTCCGACCGACATAAATTAAAAAAGATTAGAGGCAGTAATTACGTTAGATGAGACGCCACATCATCAATTTGCGTGCGTCTCTGAATTTTCGCCTCACAGATTCCGGATAAAATGACGCAGTTTGTAATTAGACAGGGCGAACGTCGTCAATACTTTGAGGGGAATTTGATATTATCCCGAAAGTTAATAACCCACTACTACAATGCATAGTTTCGATGAAACGTCGCTGGCGGCTATAGAAATTGCCACGCGCAAATAATAATTAATAAACCTTGTAATACAAATGTTGACGGTTACGAATTTGCAACCGTGATAGTAATTGCAGTGTAATTACTTCCCAAATGGTGATAGCTAACCAGTTGTTTACTTGAATACCGACAACATATACACCTGATGAATTCCAAAAAAATTGGTTCTAACTTTTTTATCGATCACATAAAAAAAGAAAGCCGACCTTGATATTTGATTGTCGTAGTAAGTAAAAAACAATGTATCCGTTAACGCTAATGCATCGCACCTATAGTGTACTTGATCAATAACCAATACTAAACTCCCTCTAAGGCTATTTTTTGAAACTTGATTTGACAGTCGTAATGTAATAAATATAATCCGGCAATTTTAGGTGAAGAGCGTAGAAATATGTACTATCAGCTCCAACCATACTGCCATGAGTCTGAAAAGAGTGTAACAGACCGCTTCACGTTCTGTAAGTAATGTCATAATTGAACGCGAAGCGGTCGGTTACACTTCTGGCAGACGCACGACATTATGGTTGGAGCTGATAGTACAGTTGTGGCCACATAATTAAGGACGATACATTTGTTTGGCGATTTTCAAAATCAAGAACTAACATAACAAGTAAATAAAAAAATATATACTTTAATCCCATTGTTACACGTAAACGATATGGGAAATTTAATTCTTCCTCCTTATATTTTAACAAATCAAAACGCCGTATAATTCCTAATGGCCAAATAATTAGGGGCGAAAGGAAGTAATAATAAAATAAAACAATTCGGTAAAAGGAATTAAAACACTATTAGTCTTTGGTCGGAAAGACCTTACATTATAGAACAGCTTGTCATATTTGCTCCAATGATTCAGATCACAAACACAACTGCTTGAAAAACTATATTAATCGGTACGAAAAACAGGCACCTTTGTTCGCTTATAAACAAATCAGTTCCTAGTGACTGCAATTATTGGACTGCTTGAGTGTAGGAGGGTCAGATTTACGTATCTAACAAGTACGGAATATCTCGTGTACAGTAGCTTCAGGTGGGATTCTTGGAGACTGGGTTGTACACTCAGCGACCTGGAACAGGTCCCCAAAGAAGGACTACCGTTCAAGACGCCCGTTTCCTTGTCCTAACAAGTTCAAGAAATCGTCAAGGAACCGCTGTTAGTTTCAGAAATCAGTTGCAAGAGCTACGAAATGTTAATGTGAGTGAAAAGACCGTTAGACGGATGTTGGGAGAAGCAGATCTGACTGCACGGAGACCGGCTACAGGACCACATCTTACCAGACAACATCGAGTTGCTCGGTTACAACTTGCAAAGGATCATCAAACTTGGAGGGATGCCGATTGCAGTCGTGTGTTGTTTACCGACGAATCACGGTTTAATATTGTGGGCCCAGATGGACGTGGTAGAGTGTGGCGACGATCGGGAGACCGTTATGCGCCCTATACTTTTTGTGAAAGGGTCAGCTTTCATGTAGACTCAGTCATGGTGTGAGCCGGAATATCTACGGAAACACGAATCGATTTGTACGTTATTCTCAGGGGGTCACTGATAGCTGTAAGGTACATTGAGAAGATACTGCAAAATTATGTTGTCCCTTATGCACAATTTATAGGAAACAACTTCCTTCTGGTGCATGACAACGCGAAGCCACATGCCACTGGAGTCGTGATGGACTACCTGAATGAAGTTGACATTCCTCGAATGGACTGGCCGGCATGTAGTCTCGATCTAAATCCTGTCGAGCATATCTGGGATATACTCGGTAGAAGAGTTTGTAATCATCTACCTGCTCCTACCACCCTTGAAGAACTTCGGCAGGTTCTTCAGCAAGAATGGGAAAATATTCCACAAACAACATACGGCAGCTCACTAAAGAAATGCCTAGAAGAATGATGACTGTTATAGAGGTTCGTAGTGGTAACACACCACGTACCTACACTTATTAAGCGAATCTTTCAAGGCGTATACAAGATTAATGTTGGTTATTGTAGGTTTATTGTTCTTGTTTATTTTGAGAAAGTTTCCGTAACTTTCATGATATTTCAATAGAAGCTGTTTTTCTTTTTTCTAAACGGTTCTACACAATTTAATTACACAGTAGTCTAGTAATTCAATCATCTCAAACCTACTAACTAACGTTCCCAGTTGTAAAGAGAATTGTTCATTCTATTAAAAAGATGCCCGCTTTTCGTGCCGGTGAGTGTAGATCTAAATTCGCTGTGATAGTGTGTTCTTAACGTCATACTAAAGGTTTTCGATTGGATTTAGATCTGGGGTGCATGACTGCTAGTCCAAAACCGTAATAACATTACTATGAAGTCAATCTTTTACTACATGGGCAAGATGCTCCTGCTCATTATGCTGTTGAAATGACCGGTAAATTTTGTTCTAAGCATGGAATTATGACTTCCACGATTTCCTTGCACATACTTTTATCTATAGTGCTTCTAGGAATATGTTTAGTGGAAGGAATGTGCGTTTATAAGTAATATTGGTGTGTAGCCTATACCACCCCAATGTCATTTGTTTGTGGTTCCAGTCGTAGCAGTGGGGATGTGGTTAGAAAAAAAGAACTAAAACCGACCGACTATTGCTAGTCGAAAAGAAAATATATAGTAATATGAAATATTAAATTAAAGATATTAGCATTTAGTTTTAGAAATAAATTAAATTCTATATTTACTTTCAATTTTCACATAAGAAAAAATTAACCTTTACAATTTATGATGGCTATGCTTGTGTACCTATTGGCATGAATCGAGAGAAAAACAGGTGATTACAAAATACATAATAAACACTTCCCGAGCAAAGCTGCATCTATTAAACATTTGTAGAAATGTGTTAACAGTTTCATAAAATGCAGCGTCTAGAACTCACATTAAAATTGCATTTCCTAAATATAAATTTTAAGTAGATATTCGAAAACAAAATCAAATTTAGCTTAGTAAAAAAAATTGTATACGACGCCATTATAATCTGTCATTTAGATCATTTTGTGTAAAGTTCATTGGTGTTTGCTTTTACGTGTCATTTTTAATTTAATTTGGTTTTAAAATATCATCTAATATCTTACAATTGGTACAACTAATAACGAACTTTAATCAAACCCAAAGTTTAACATTGGGTTGAGTATATACAAACGAAATATGTTGTTGAACTAACCTATTTTTGTTTGGCTGAACCAATTCTCTTTCTCAGTGTGACGAGTCTCCCGAATCTCCTGCACTATCGAATGCCAAAATCGCTTTTTTCAATGGAATGATCCAGATGAATTCCAAATAAAGGTAAAAGGATATGTTTTTGAAACGTTGCGGCAATTAGTGTAGATACTTATGTATCTTTTTTTACGTTCCTAGCGTGATTGTATGTTTTTTAAACATAGATTGTTAGAATAGGAGATGGCTACTTATACAAAGTAAAAAAAAATTGAACTGCCCCCAGTGACGTTTATCCTGACTTAGTTTAAGCTATTTATCGTCTTTATTGCCAACAGTCGAGTTGTCTGTGATGTCACGTCATGATGGCCTGTCAAACATTTTTAAAGCTTTATTGTTTAAGGTCAACACAAATAAAATTAAAAGACAAGAACCGTACGTCATTCGGTAAATGATCATTTAAATTGAGAGTATTACTGGCAGAATATAAATTAAAAAAAAGTAATATCTAACTGCTATTTTTTTAATGTAAATTACCTAGTTTTGACACGAATATTTAATATTCCATAAAATAATTTTAAAATTATCAAGGCTACTGGAAAGGACTCAGATAAACTTAAAAAAAAAACAAATTCACTGATAACACCTCTAAAAGTTATCTACAACAATGGGAAGTTCATTATATCTGTTATTTTACTCTCTGAAGTTTGAAGATATCGTTACATATAAATACAAATATAGAAACTTCAATTCGCAAAATTGATTTGTCACAATTTGGCATATAAAAATATTTGATCAGAAATTGTCTTTCCCACGATAAATTTATCTTAGAAACAAAAGACGCTGTTAGTAATAGTTATGTTTCGTGTTGCAGATTTTAGTCTTGAAAGTCGGTGTTCGACAAGGATAAGATTTAGGTCCCTTTCTCTTACGTTTTTCTATCCACCTATTTAATGCTAATCATTTAGTTCCTCAACAAAATCTGGTCTTACAGTAAACATTAGTGCATCATCTCATAATTTTCAATAAATAATTATATATGCAGCCTTTGATCTCCAGTTTTAGCAATACGTATCTACACGTTTTTAACAAGTTTTTAAGGATCCCTAGTCAATATAATCTCTATATTGCATCTATTTACTACGTCAATGAGATTAAATATAAAGATGTTTTCTCCAAAAAACAAATGGAAGCCTTTCCTTCAATTAGAATTATTCCGTCCATGTTTATTGTATGTCACTTTTATGATTCTATTTCATCTTTTCTACAATTTTCAATTTTTTGCATTCGGTCATGCGATTGACAATGGAAATCCACGTATTGTCGAAACACGTGTCCCGAATTAATCAATTTATTGTGAGTGAGGAGTGATCCGATACAGTGTGTATCGGAAACAAAAATACTGAAATTAAAAATGCCACACAATTTTTAACGCATTGCGGAGAAATAATATCTGAATTTAGTGTGTCAATTAATAAGTTCTGAAAGACGTTAGCTCTAAAAATTGATGGAAGTGCTTCCTTCAATCGTAATTATTATTACCAATAGCGGTACTAAATCTAAAATGTACCTTTGATAATTCTATCTATCCAACCCTTAATGTTTCATCATTCCACTTTCATGAAAATTTCCTTTTCAAATATATTGTTTGAAATAAATAAGTTTACTGTCTTTTGATCTCAACTAATCTTTTAGGTACTCAGATACCATTGGTGAAAAAAATATGAGTTTCCAAGTAAATATGAAGAATAGCTTACTTTCAAATGGAGTTTTTCATTTAATTACTGCCAGCAAACTGCATGATTTACTATTTTTATTGCATCTTGCAAATCATACGAGGTGTGTAAATTAAGTAATGAGACTGACAACGTAGCATTGTTATGGTAACACGGGAAGCACGGGACATGGGTAAAGCGCAACAGAAGCTTTTGCAAAACTTCAGCAGGCTTACGGAGACATTGTTTTCTCAAAAGCCCAGGTTTCTCGGTGGTTTAAGTCATTTTCAAAAGGAAGAGAGTCGATGGGAGATGAGCCACGCAGCGGAAGACTTTCAACTGCAAGAACCGATGGCAATGTCGACAAAATCCGCGATCTTGTGCGTTCAGATCGTCGGTTGACGATCAGAATGATGGGTGAACAGTTGAATTTGTCTCACACCACCGTTCATCAACTTTTTAACCAATGAACTAGGAATGAGAAAGATCTGCTCAAAAATGGTTCTAAAAAAGCTTTCGAGGGAACAAAAGGACATCAGGAGAGAAAGGTGCCTTGACTTTTTGGAATCGATTGAAAATAATAAAATTTTTTTGGAACGTGTCATTACTGGTGATGAGAGTTGGATGTTCGAGTATGATCCGGAAACAAAACGCCAGAGAATGGAATGACACACTTCATGCTCTCCAAAGCCCAAGAAAGCAAGAATGAGCAAATCAAACATCAAGAGCATGCTGATTTGTTTCTTTGACAGCCAGGGAATCATTCACAAAGAGTTCGTGCCTCAACGTCAGAGAGTTAAGCAACATTTTTACCGAGAGGTTCTCTTCTTTCATTAACAGAACGCACTACGAAAACCGGGTTCACGGAAAAAACGACAAGAGGTTCTCGAAAGACGCCGAAAGGGGGTCGTGCGTGTGAGACCAAATATCAAAAACGATTGGATCCTGCTTCATGACAATGCGCCTTGTCACACAGGAATTTTATAAACGGTTTTTTTGCCTGTAAAAATATTTCTGTAGGTTCTCAGCCTCCTTATTCACCTGACTTGAGTCCTTGTGACTTTTTCCTCTTCCCAAGATTGAAAATTCATCTGAAGAGACATCATTTTGGGACACTCGAAAACATTCATACGGCTGTAACCGACCAGCTAGAGGCGATTCCAATATCCGCGTTCCAGCAATGCTACGAGGAATAGAAGAACTGTCTCCAACGCTTTGTGGCTTCCTAAGAGAATTATTTTGAGGGAAACAACGTACAATTGCAATTATATTCAAACAAAAATATTTAAAAATATCAGTCTCATTACTTCATTTACGCACCTCACAATATGCTAATAATAAACTTATATTTCTTGAGTTATATACTTATAGATTTGTGAATAATATGTTCAAATTCAGCAAAGGATATTGACCCTTCAACATCAAAGCGGCTTCATTCACAATATTTTGTATGTTTTACTATTACCAACTAATTTCTCAAAAACTCGTTTCAAATTTGATGTACCTGGCACATCATCGTCAATAGAATCATTCGAAAAGCATGCTTTGCTTTAACGGATTTACGAGCTGCTTCCCTAAAAACTGACTTCATATCCAGAAAATCTTCAAATATGCAATCACCGTCACGACTTGTGCTAAATACTTTACATATTCTTTCACCAGATGGGTTAGTGGTTAATTCAGGATATTGAAGAATTTCATTCTATTATAATTTTACGTTATTATTACGTCCTATTTTCTCGGGAGGTTCTTTAAAAAATATATAAAATAAGTTATTGTAGTCTTTGGAACATTGCCTCTTCTCTTGCCCCACTATTGATTGTAAATTTTATAAGCTTAAATATCGAAGCAGCATATATTTACCCAGTTCATAAATCAATATCACCTCCTATATCTGATAAATATAATAGCAATCGTCTTGAGTATTTAGGAATATTTTTGGAAATAATATCGATTCCCGATATGTATGAATACATTCGAAGTGCTTTTATTAGAAATTTTGGAGTCACACTGTCGCCATCTCTTTTCCAGTACCCTATATACGCCGGCGTCAGCCGTTTATAGCGCCACTCTTGGGAGCTCCAAACAATTTTTGCCCACGGTTTGAACTGTAATTTCCGCACGAACAGACTTCCGGGTGTGTATGGCGAAAACTATGCGGTTTCAATCAATAGCATAAATGTAGGTGATGGGATATCGCTTTTGACGAAAAATTTCAGCATTTTGGATATATACAAACGATGGCCCATCGGGTACACCGGGTTTATTTTTTAAATTAATCACAGTATTATTTAATTGGCCAAATGGCCAATTACTGATATATAAAATAAACATGTTGAGATTAACTACAGCTTATCATGTCGTTCAAATGCTTCAACCCTGACATTTCTGATCAAATTTTTAGGATTAACGTGTTGGATGTCTGTTTTAACTTCGGGAATTATTTGTGGTTTGTTAGCATAGAAAAGATTGCGTGGTGTCAAGTCGCAAGATTTAGGCGGCCAATTAACGCCAGCTTTTCTGGAAATTATTCCATCAACAAATCGATGGTTTCTCTTGCTGTATAACGTGTAGCATATGTCTTCGAGGACCATCCCGTCCAATTGGTCCCGCAAAAAGTTCGTTAGCGTCACGATACAATACTCCATTTACAGTTAAACCCTGGCCAAACTCATTCGCTAAAAAGAACGGTCCAATTAGACCTCAGGTTCATAATCCGCAGCAAACAGTGGCTCTTTGTTGGTGCATGAGTTTTTTGTGAATAGCACGAGGATTTGATCCAATCTGAAAATGCTGCATATTAACAAAACCAATCACCCAATAGCGAATTGTCTCTGTTGCAAATGGCTAGAGCTTCTGCGTTGAACTATGTAAGCTCCACCCTAACATAGTTTAGAGTTGAGTCTTTAATGAGAATTCCCTGTAAAATGATTCTGCTTAATGTTTAATTGTTGATAACGATGCTTCTGGATTTTCATTGATACTCTCTGATGATTGCAATGTTTTCGAGGACGCGGTAGTTAGTTTGTCCGTAACCGAACCCGTTTTCTCAACTTTTTTAATTAATATTCGAACGGTGGACTCATTTTATAAGTCCCTTTTTCTTAGATAACCAATGTGAGGTTAGGAAATCTAGGGATTTTAAGATTTTTTTAGTTTTATATTTTTTCTTTACTAAATTCACATTTATCACACACTATTAACTAACGTTGCTAATAACTTACCAATGTTAAGTTATGTAAATTTACAACATCATTCAGTTCATTATAGTAAGTTATCACATATTAAATATTCAAAACTACCCAATATATTATTTAATCTAAATTTACTAATTTACAGAATCATATTGTATAATTATGTTACGAAACGTTGGTAATAAATTACCAACGTTTGGTTATGTAAATTTGCGGAATTATTTTTCTGAATGCAGTGTAGAAAACGGGAAAAGATGGAGACATTAAATATTATTTATTGTGAGGTATAATGTAGAGTATATAAAATGAAAAGTAAAATTAAAAATCAATTCACTTTTCTAAATTCACCCGTCTCAAACGCACCATCGTCTTGGATTTCTTAAGTTTTCCTTTCTGAATCTCAATAAGAACAATAATAAAAGTTGGCGTATTAGATCATCCATAATCGTAATTCCATCGAAATTTTTAGATAATATAGTGAGGTTAGAATAAACATAAATGTCAACAACAAAAAAGACGGCGCATGCTCAAATCTCCTCAATTTTATGTCGGGCTTACGTTCATTGTGAACAAACAATGCATATTACGTTTTACGAACATGTTACGATTTACGTACCCTTTACGCTTCCGCTCTTTGTGAACAGGCACTAAGCATTTATAATTTTAAAGCAGGTGTAGCTAATAATAACAGGGAATGTCATACGAAGCGGTGATACCCAAATATTATCGTTACATAGGCAATGTTTATTTATAGTATTTACAAAATATCCTGTGTCACGCACATTTACACAAAGATACACAGATCAGAAAGAGATATCTATACGATAAAGCGCGTTAAAAATGTGATAAACACAACATATTAATAGGCGTTTTTTTGTGCGAGATTGCGTAGAATATTTTTGTATATACGTGCGTCGCCTCTGTGACGACCACGTGGTCTCTTGGGGAATTTTATGAATGGCAACGGCCGGCGTACCTCTGTTAGGTCGGTGACGTTGTACAGCATGAAGGCGTAGTTCATGATCACTTCCATGCCGCGTACGATCTTCAAGTTAGGAAACAGCTCTCCGATGCTCAACAATCCGGGTACTTGGAATATCAAAAAGTATCCGGTGATCTCTTCCAATTCCGGATACGAGATGCCCTGGAATGTTCCGACTGTCGCCTCGTCGAATAGCACTATCTGCAGATAACCCACTACCACTTTACAGCCAGCCAGCTTCTTGAAATGGCTCACGTTGCCGCGCACATCGACGTCGGCGCAAAATTCTCCGCTGGCCACGCCGAGCACGCCGGCCAGGAGAGCGCACCGCACCAACAGACCGGATAGAGGGCACTTGGGATCCATCGTCATCGCGTGTGCGAAGTGTTTATCGCCTGCGGCGATGATTTGGTCCGTCGTACGTCGAGAAACGCGTTCATACCTACTCGCAACGCCGCGTCTGGCACACTACTGATCGCTTTAGAACCAGCAACGTGGTCTTAAGCGATTCCCACTCGCCCGCTGCTGGGCTGAATTGCAGCCGATTGTACGGCCGCCCGAATACCCGAGCCACA
The DNA here is from genome assembly GCA_031763485.1 of Osmoderma eremita. Classification (NCBI taxonomy): domain Eukaryota; kingdom Metazoa; phylum Arthropoda; class Insecta; order Coleoptera; family Scarabaeidae; genus Osmoderma; species Osmoderma eremita. The sequence continues at coordinate 461,204 of JARFOC010000010.1, forward strand.
TAACATACAGGGTTTCCATTTTCTCCCGTCGTGGTGAGGTACCCTTTGCTGTTTCGCTGGATATATAAACATTTTGTTTACACGGGCCAATTTTATCGTACGACGAGAGTAGTCAACGTCGTATCGTCAAAACACGCATATCTACTCTTACTATATACTTACTATAACAAACTAAGGTTCATATAGGTCAATAGGCGTTGATTATAACTAGCTGCGTTTCACATGGTTTTCACTATCCGTCTCTGTCTTATTTATTTCCGTCCCTTACTCTTGCACTAGCGTTGCGGTCGACTGCGTGTTGTTATTGCCGGTGAGAAGCCAACAACACAATATAGTCGGACGTAACACATACATACATTAAAAAATGCCGTCATTATTTAGGCTGAAGTCTCTACGCTTATTTTACATTCGTGCAACTAATAAATGACTCATTCTCACTCATATTTGAGCCGGGCGGTAAATCACACGATACGCTATCTAAATTGGTCAACTGTAATTCCTTACCGACGCCTGTAAACAACAAACAACAGTTCGAACACCGTCTGCGGTAAAAGTAAGCAGAAACCCGATTTTGGAAGAAATATGGAAAACTATATTAAGCGCCATTTGCATCGAGGGTCACCGTACAATTATAAAAAAAACCTAATGAAAGGAAAACATTTTTAAACATTGCATTTGATATTAATACTAAATTACTGATTAATGGACACCTGCCAGTTATCACCGATTAACGCAGTGCAAATTGTAAAATGGCATTAGCTCTCAAAATCGCCCTGTTCCTTGTTACCATAATAATAATTTACTCTACAGGCCGTGAAGGCCTAGGGCTAATAAGATACTAATATTAGGTACTTTCCAGAAGTGCTCTACGGACTACATTTCTCCATTTTCGTCTGTTCCCTACCATCTCCTTCCAATTTCCTATATTCATTTCTTTTATCCATTCTTCCATTTCATCTCTTCCCTATTGGCTATCTGATAAGGGCTAATTTTGGCAACCTATCTCTGCTTAGTCTTTCTCCATGCCCCAGCCATCTTATTCTTTGGGCTTTGGCAAACGCTACGATATTGGGGCTTTCATAAGCTTCTTCTACTTCTAGATTTGTGCGTCTTCTCCATCCTTCCTCGGTTCTTACTCCTCCATATATAGCACGCAGAATCTCCCATTGTTTTATCTGTTCCTCTTCCACCTTATTCAGGATCCACGTCTCACAGGCATAGACGGTAGGTCTTATAGATTCGCTCTTTTGTTTTCTTTGATACATATTTCGATTTCATGAGACCCTTCAGGCTTCCGCATTTCCGGTTCCCTTTTGCAATCCTTGCCTGGATTTCTTGTTCTTCGCGCCCATTTTCATCAATATTAACTCCCAAGTAGACAAATTTACTTACTCTCCATTAGGCTCTTGCATGTTATTCTTGCTAAGTAATGATCAGAGTCCACCTCCGCACCTCTCATACTTCTCACATTTGTGATCTTATTCATGTGCTTTCTTTCTACTAAAACATGGTCGATTTGGTTTACCACTCTGCTATCGGGTGGCTGCCAGGTTCCCTCATAAATTTCTTCTCTTTGTATTTGGGTACTTCTTATTACAATATCCCGTTCAATCGTAAAAGTAATTATTCTTTGTCCATTGTCATTCGATATATCATGTTAGCTTTGGCTTCCAGCTGTTTTCTATATATCATTTCCTTCCGTATCTTGGCATTGCAGTCTCCTACAACAATTTTAACAACGTGCTTAGCCAACCTTTCATATTCGTCTTCAAAAATCTCATAGAATGTTTTCTCATCATCTTCATTTTACCTTTTATACCTCTTCTTTTTTCCTTGTTACCATACACCGCATTAAATTCAATTTCGAAAAATAGTAATAATCAGGACCGTGTTGAAATGCTAATGGCCTGTGGCATAGTGTTGAAAATAACTATACCCAGACCACTGCACAAATACCACACGAACTAAATATATCAAACTGTGCAAATGGTTTAAAAAAAGAATAAGTATCATGCTCAGATATCCTATTCCAAAATAAACTAATTTTTTCAGGCGGCAACTACGTTCGAGTGCAGTTCTGCCTTGAAGTTTATCCCAAGTAAGTATCTAGTTTGATATAAGAAAATAATTAATCTGAAATATGCGCAATTATAAGTTCAAGAAAGAGACGCATTTTTATAAGATATCAGAATTCTTGAACTAATAAAACAACTTTCTGGGATAGGTCTCAGAAAAGAAATTTATCTTGATATAAGAATAAATAGTATTGAATTATCAAGAAATTAAAGTATTGCTCTGAAAACAACATTTTCTTGCTTATATAGGAGAATGAGAATTGCCTAAATTTAGTGAGTCTTACTTGCCTGTAGAAATTACTTCTCAGTGTATGTGATATAACGTTCTCAGTTTCGCTGCTCTCTGATGTTAGTATTTGTGCCACTTTCTTCTGAGATTCTGCAGTGGAAATCTTTCTTATTAATGTAAAAATTTGATAAGGTTATGGTCATGTTATGATACCCATGCCTAACCGTAACTAACCGACCGATTGCCAGGTAAGTAAACGGAAATTCGTGTAAACCCGACCACGTTAGTTTGACCGCCTACTTACTGCAGCCTAAGTGTCCTTTTCAAGACATTCATCATAGTTCGTTTATAGAGAGTTAGTTATTTAATCAAATTAAAAATTAGTCACCTCCGCCACTGATGACTTTAGTTCGCGTATTCTACATTCACATTATGATGACGTAATATATACATATTTCTGAGATTGAGATTCTGATAAAATGTATAGATTCTATCAGAATATGTATACAAAAATGTAGACACACACAGCAGACAATAAAAATATGTTTGTTGATTTGATGTTTACGATTACTGCTTAAAAAATAACGGTGGATCAATCTGGAGAAAACAGCATTCTTATATATTATTGCGGATGCCCGATGGGCTAGAAAGCACATGTGGGTCATTATTTATTCACACGATAGCACATGATTGGTGGTTCCACCATGCACGGTTCGCATAAATTTACAGTTAGAATCGTAATATAGTGATGGTAACCTAACATTTTAAAAGTCAATAAGGACACGTAATTGTTCTGATTAACAACCAGGTAAATCGAAAAATACCCAATTGAGAACTATATCACAGTTGGCCAGCCATCTTATTTTCAGTAAATAAATACCTATGAATAAATAAATACCTATGAATATCCAGTTTTTCGTAAATCATCTATAGTTGAATCACCCAACAGATGCAGTAGAGAACTATATGGCAACTGTGTAGTATCAACACGTCATATTTTCATCATATTTATTATTGATCAATCAGGCGGCTTCATAACGGCTTACTTACAATAGGGCAATCTGTCAAATTTCTTTGCTTTTGTCATATTTGTTTTGCGTTTTGGTTATTCTCACTTATTGTCTAGTATCTCATTAATGTTCATTCTATTTTATTCATATATATTAAAACAGTCTTTCTAAAGGCTATTCACTTTTATAACAATAAGCGTAAGTAAACCCGTGTAATGAAGTTATAGCCTAAATTACACGACGCCGACGTTTGATAGGTTATATCTGGATATCGACAAATGTTTTCGAGAAAAAATCGTTTTCTATTTCAGTGATACCCTACATTCTACACCATGGAAAATGCACCTCCTAAGAAGAGACCTCCAAAACATTTTACTGTGGAAGACAAAGATATGGTTTTGAATATATTTAAAACCTATTAAGAACAGCCAGGCACTTCCAAAGTTGGAAGTGTTGAAATGACAGCAAGGGCAGCAGGTAGCTTTTTAGAAACAAAAATTATAACAGATCAATTAATAATATTATTATAGGAATTGGTGAACGCAGCGTTTACAGTATTTTGAAAGAATATAATGCTGATCGTGAGTTTCACCCACCAAAAAATTTTCGAAGAAGAAGGGCCGTTTTGGATAATGTGGATGATGACACGAAAAATAGTATTCGAAGGATTGTCCGTTCATTCTTTTTTAGAAACGAACCACAAAAAGTTCTCGCTACGATAAACGAAAGAGATGACCTCCATAACTTTAAAATTACTACGCTGAGATCATTACTAAAAGAACAAAATTTTCGGTAAACGTACACATATTTATTATTTCAAACATATGTGCTTTTTACTTACATATTACTTATGAAAAAATCATTTCCAGCTATCAAAACCGGAGTTGAAAGAAAAAGATGAAATCATTACATGTAGGAGGAAATATTTACATGAAATAATGAAATACGGCGATAATGGTACACCTATTTATTATTTGGACGACACATGGATAAACGCTGGACATACAGTAAATAAAGTATGGACAGATACATCAATCCATACTTCAAGACAAGCATTTATAGAAAGATTGAGTACAGGCCTTAAAAATCCTTCAGGCAAAGGGAAAAGACTTGTTATTGTGTACATAGGTTCAGAGGAAGGATTCGTGGGAAATGGACTGATTCTGATTGAATCAAAGAAAACGGTAGATTAACACGAAGACATGAATGCCGAAAGATTCGAAGAGAGCCTGCAAAATATTCTTCCGAGTTTAAAAGAAAATTCTCTTATCATTTTAGATAATGCCTCCTACCATAGCAGGAAACTGAATAAACCACCAACAGGGAATAATCGAAAGGCAGAAATACAAGAGTGTATAAAGAAAAACAATATTACTTATGGGGAAGATATGGTTAAGGCCGAATTGTTATGTTTAATTAAACAAAATTTATCTGGCACCGCAAAATATGCTGTTGACGAGATGATCGAAAGTAGTAATGGAAAGAAACTCCCACCATATCACTGCGAACTCAATCCAATAGAGCTCATATGAGCACAGGTGAAAGAATATGTTGCCAGACACAACACAACATTTAAGTTAGCTGATGTGAAGGAATTATTTCATCACGGTATCAACCGTGTTACAGGTGAAAATTGGAGAGATGCTGTTCGACATGTGACCGATATTGAGAAGAAAATGTGGGAACTGGTCTATTAGTGAAGATGAATGTTTTTTTATATAAATTTATATAAATATTTCAAAAATTAGTTTACTTATTAAAATAAAATGTACATTGAGTGCATATTTTTACAAATGTTTTTGTTACATATTTGTAATTTTCTATTATAACTGTATAGTATCTGATTATACCATCTGTATTAACGAAGAAATAAACATATTCATAGTCATGTGTTTAATGTGTATTAATTATTTCAATTTGAATTGCCCAACCTTCGAACATACAAAGAAAAGCAATCTTTGAGGTGCCTACATAAATACGTATAATATATTTTGGGAAAAAAATAGTGTATTTATAATACTAGAATTATTTTATTTCGTATTCGATAGTATTTACAAAGTGGAATTCAAATTTAATGTTATTTATTTTGTTGTTCATGTCAAATCATTTATAGGGGTAATGTCAAATACTAATTTATCGGTCTTTATTCTCAAGTGATACATGTATGGTGGTGTGAACCGGACTTTTCGGTGTTCGCATCACGGTGGTGTTGCTTACTGCATCTGTTGGGCGATTCAACTATACATACTTCGAGAAATATTAAAATATTTTCACCACACATACATGAGGGCTTGATAGAAATAAATTTAAATAAATAACCAAATCCTATTTTATGTGATGTACAAATATGTTTTATTTATGTTAAAATAACACCCCACTCCACGAATTAATTAGCTAATAGTGCACCATCACCAAGACTTGCCGACAGACAAACGTATTACACTACACTTAACCAATAAATTGTTGAGAATACAGTACCTACTTAAACGCCATGCACATAAAAAAAGCATGCGACTGCTTAAATAACAATTAAGTAAGGTATATGTTTGTGTTTTATTGCCTAGTGGTTCTATTATAAATATTTAAGTATGTACACACGCATATATTTATTTAATATTTACAACAGCGTATAAAATAAACCCACTAAAATACTTAAAGGTTTTATCGGTTTCGGCGAACCGTTTCCATTTCAATCCAATTATGGAATATTCAAATATGTTTTCATCTTTATATCCAACATCTAAAACCAAAGCTAAATTTATTCAAAATAAGAATATTACTTATAATCTATATGCGCCAATTTAAAATTTTGGTCACGTGATATTCAGTTGAGATTAATCTCTTTGTACATTACCTATGCATGTAGTATATACAGGAGCCGTCATGGAAATTGCAACACCCTAATTCTTTTTAGATTTGTGTTTGCACCATTTAATCTAAATAATTTTGTCTTAATCATGCATTTCTACTGACTGATCCTATTTTTGATGGCTGATCATTGTATTTTATAAATCAAACATTGTAATCCCAAGAAATACATACCAAAGTACCAATAATATTACGTTCTACCTATAATACTAGAATTTGCAAATAATGTAAAATATCTAGGCGTCCTATTTGACAAGATATTTGACATTGACAAGACAGCTGGGATCCGTATCCCAAAAAGCAAGGTTATACCTAAGAGTCTTGCCGCAGGGTATGTGGGAAGTCTTGGGGTTAACTCATAAACTAATATCAAGTATCTCGAATACTACAAACTAAAACAAAAATCCCTGAAAATTTAAATTATCTTGGCTTTTAAATTATTATAAACACCAGAATTGGGTTGTGGCAATTTCTACGTGCGCTATTGTAGACATTATACTTAACTGACCACATGACGTTTATAGACACGTTAATGGAGGGGAGTTGTACGTTAAGGTGTACTGTTGCCTACCTGAAAGTGACCTCTTAAGACATTCCTGGGCAAATGATCGGTCGACCAAAGGAAATTTGAGATTAAATTAAATTAGAAGTTGGAGGCGACTTCATTCTTTTTGACTTACTGAGATTGTGTGTTAACTAACTAACTAATAATTAGTACATCATATGCCCGAAGAAGTGAGAGTAAATACGAGACTTACATTATTACGTACAACATTCATTCATGTCAGTATTTAAAGGTTGCGTATTGGATTCCGTTAGATAAAACCTTGGTTATACACATATTTCCTTTCTAGTCAACATTAATTTCTTCCTTAAAACATAAAGACATAACCTAGCTTAAAATATGTACTACTACATAAGGTAGGTATAAACAATGACTTAACCTTAATGTAACTTGGTGCGTGGGTAGAACATACTACGTTAATACATATGATAACGTACGCTGAATAAACTCACATTGTATTTCTTTTTATGAAATTGCGGGAGTAATAAAATAACAATCCCATTATTATTCTAAAACCGAAGCCTACCTAATTAAAATGGGATGGTAAATCCACTTGATTATTGTGATTGAAGTACTTACGTGCAAAACAAATAAATCCTGAGAACGTTTAAGATAACGTGCTGCTTTGAATCAAATCAAAATGGAAGTAGTAGATTAAATTGTTTGGATCAAACGGCGCCTAAAAGTAACATGAGTAGATTCTACACGCGTATGTTTGTATATTACTTTGTATATTCTCGTAATAGTAGATACATTGTACAATGTCTTATAGCTGCCATATGAGATTTAATGCCGATAAATTAGTATTTGACATTACCCCTATAGCTGATAGTAATGTAAATAAATTTGACAAATTGTTCCATTGCAAGCGGGCCGCCTGAGTGACCAATAACAAATATGATAAAAATATGACGGGCTTATGACGCGTCGATATTACATAGTTGAGCGATTCAACTATAGTTGCGTACGATCACATGAAAATATAGGACGTGCCTGTTATGTTGTATATTGTTTATAAATGGAAGGGACACGCATTGTTAATTAACTATTTTATTACAGATAACGCTACACACTATTGTACATCTTACATACCAACTTATGCAGTGTAATCAATGTAAACTATCTGACGTTGGCAATAGTAAATTCAAGTTGCAGTTGGCTCACATGAATTTCTTATTTTATTGGTTATGTTTAACGCCTACACGTGGGGCAAACAAAGAAAACCTATCTCATCTATCATTTAACGATACATTAATTTACATTGTATATGCTGTATGGTAATAAAAATAAACATAATTGTAATATTGTTTAATAAAATTACCGTACAATGCACTCAAGTTTGCTAAATATTAAAACGCTTTCAAAATAAATATTCGAAATGTCCACAATCATTTTCGTAACATATATTTGACCCGTATTCTCATATCGTCGAATAATTTTGCAGCATTTCGCCCGGTGATTATTTATTTCTTCAGAAATCGCTGCTTACAATTCATCCAAAATTGAAGTCAATTTAGGTTTACATTCCTTTTTTTAATACCCAAAGAGAAGAAACCTGTAAGTGTCAAATACCTAGGAAACTAATTAAGAAATCTATACGTAAATTTTCTGCCCAAACAGGCAGAAAATTTACGTATAGATTTATTTGGCCAATATGCAGTCGGAGGTTTTTGCTATAAACGACGGATTGAGACAGGGAGGAGTAATGAGTCCAACATTGTTTATTCTGATCATGGATGATGTCATAAAGGCAGTGGAAAAGGGAATCCGCAGGATCCATGTAGTATATACTAGATTAGCGCCAGTTTACCTGTCCGAGTGTGACTTCGCGGATGACTTGGCGATATGTGCATCAAGAGAAAGAGGATTACAAAAGAATGTAACCATATGGGAAGAAGAAAAGGCTAAAAATCAACACAGGCAAAACAAAAGTTACGACGCTGGGTAGTGAAAACAAGAGAATAAATATGAACCAAGAAAATATAGAGCAAGTAGATGAGTTCAAATATCTGGGAATATTGTTGGAAAGCGAAGGTAGTATAGATAGTGAATTAAAAGAGAGAATAAAAAGCGCGGCAACTGTGTATCACAGTAATTTAACAGGCATTTACTAAGCAATAGAGAAATAAGCATAAAAACTGAACTAACAGTTTACAAAACAACCTTCAAGTCTACGTTAATTTATGGAAGCGAGAGCTGGATCCTTAATCAATCGCAAAGAAGCAAAATACATGCTATTGATATGAAGTATCTAAGAGCGGTGAAAGGAATTACTCGAATGGACGGGATAAGGAATGACGCAGTTAGAGAAGAACTTGGAGTGGAATCGGTCCTCAGTACTCAGAGAGGAACCAGCTTAAATGGTTTGGACATCTGAACCGAATGAACGAGACTAGGCAGGTTAAAGGAATATGGGAGGCAAAAGTACACAACAGCAGAGGCAAGGGAAGACCAAAGAAGACATGAAACGCGCAGATAGGATTAATTCTTAAGACTAGGGACAGGGGCTGGACGGAAGCTGTAAGAATGGCGAAGGAGAAGAAAGAATGTGCAGATTTTGTGCACCTAAATGAATTGTAAACTTGATTTCTAGACTCCTTACACCTTAGGGTAGAAAGGAAAAGATTATATATATATTTATTTGGACTGACATCCGTTCTTCTTCTAATGTCCCCTAAAACATAATCCATGTCCGATAATACTGAGGGTGTTGCTTCGCGTTTTCGCGTGATAACACTACCTGTATCCATAAGTCCATAAATCGCTGAACCAACCTATCTCGGTGCCATCGGAAAGCGTCTATACATAATATGATATACTGCGCTTTTTTATATAACGTTACCTGTAGGAAATACCTATGTGTAACGTTAAAAAAGACCGGTATACAGTTTCAAGGATTCACTCTTTACTATTAATTTGCCAGACACTTCCAATGCATGTAACTTGTTATGCGGAAACAAAAATATCGATCTATCTATCTATCTAAGGCAATTACAACATAAGAATACTCAGTAACAAATTGTTGAAAGACAAACACAAATCTGTGCAGAATATACCCAGGTCCCATCAATATTCGACGTTGGGTCAGGAAAGTCTAGGCGAAAATGTAATCTTAGTTCGTACATGGTACTTTCTACTACTTGCCCTACCTGAATAATATAAATAACGCTAAACGCTTAATTTTGTTACTTTGTGTGCGCAATTAACAAGTGATAAAATCGAATTTGAATGTGTAGTTAGCGTACAATAATTCATCATGTGACAATACCGATATTTATATCGGAATCTGTATACTTATTGTGATTATATAGCTTACATACTTGTTTTTCATGGCGGTAATAATAAATGGAATGCTATTTATCGTATTGTATTAAAATCGTAATGCCATAATGCTAGCTCGGTATCCTTGTTATTTTTAGATCGTCCATCTCTAATTATGTAAATATTGCAAGGACTGTGGGGCAGCACAATAAACACACTGTTCGGATTACTCCTCCCGCACGAAGTATTGATGAATTCGGGACGACACGTGTTTCGGGAATACGTGGATTCCCATTATCAAGTCGAATAACCGAATGAGCGCTAAAATGACTTAAAACTAGAAACATGTTCTGCTTTTTCCCTTCACCTCGTTCCCTCTATCTATATCTAACATATGTACCAACTTCTCTCACATCCCCGCCGCAAAACTTCTTGGAAGGACCACCCCCAGTGTTCTTAAGGGTACTCCTTTATTACCCCAATAAATCCATCAGAACCGAAAAAGACAAGGGCGCTTCCTCCCGATTAAGAAGGTTGTTATTCTTTTTAATTAAATGGATTCATAAGCATCTAGCTCGCGCGTCGATATTATCGATTTCATTAGTTTTAAATTATCTATATTTATATTATGTCCCGTTTTTGCCATATGTTCCGCCACGCCGGACATGTCAGCCCTTCCATGCCGGTAATGGGAAATATGTTCCATGTATCTATTTTCTATAGACCTCTTTGTCTGTCCAATGACTTTCCCACAATCTCCACATGCAACTTTATAAATTCCTGACTTTTGTCTCATTTCCGGTTCGTCTTTCGGGCTTTCTAAAAGGTTACGAACTGTGTTGGAAGATCTATAACGATTTTCATATTTTAGTCTTTTACGACTGGGCTAATTCCTTTAGTTATTTTATGAAAAGGCAATATTGAGAACTTATTTTTGTCGCGGGGTTCTATCGGAGTAAGCGTTGTAGAGTTCCTAAGGTCTTGTCTGTATTGAACCTTCTTTAGGACGCGGTCCACATCTACAGAGAAGTCAAGCTGTTTCATTAGTTGTCACTGTATGGCTGGTTTGATGTAAATTTTTCCCAATAAATCCTAATGAGGAAAGTAAAGGTAGTCCGTCGCACCAACAGTGAATTCGTTGACATGTTAATTTATGGTGAAGTACACCAGAATTCTGCTGCTGCAAGTCGATTGTACGGTGAGCGGTTTCCTAACAGGCCAATACCTATTCCACAAAAATGCACCGCTCTAGTAATCCGTGCACGAGAAACTGGTGCACTGCGAATACGTCCTGGCCGACACCAACGAATTTTAGACGCCGAAGAAGAAGTCTTAAATCTTGTTTAAAGAAGATCCTTCTAGTAGTACTAGAAAAATATCTCGTCAAGCAAATGTATCAAATCGAATTGTCTGGCGAACACTGCGCGAGAATCAATTGTATCCTTTCCATGTACAAACAGTTCAGGCTTTACAACTTAAAGACAATCTTTTACATTTACAGTTTTGCCGATGGTTTCTACAAAAACATGTAGAAATTCCAAGCTTTTCTTCCATTGTATTGGCGACTGATGAA
>JARFOC010000010.1:480443-494450 GCA_031763485.1 Osmoderma eremita
TATCAGTTTGAATTGTTTGGGATTCACCGATATATCCCTGTATATAAATTAGTCGGATTTGTCTAGTTGGGTAACTAACTACACTCCACCAATAATATGCGTTCTTGTAGTTCTAGCAATTAGACTGATTATTAACTCTACTAAGATGAATATTGATCTCTACATAACGTATTTTTTACAACTTATATTTCTTTTACTTTTAATATTTGAGCTGAGGGAGTTAGGTATTTCTTTTTTTGTTCATGCATCAATGTTCTTTTTGGGAAATGTAGTTCAACTATATGTATTTTTGTTTTACTATATATTACTTCAGCATGGAGTTACTCCTTTTTTTTTGTTTTCTACAATTTGAATTTTGCATTGTTTATTGTCGTTATACACATATCTTGTCAGGAAATGCAGACATAAACAATTATTATTATTCTATTTCTGTATAGAACTTATTTCTAATTCTCATATCAGAAATAATTTATAAAATAGCTTTCAACACAGTATTCATTTGATTTTTGCGCTTACAGAAACCCCTCTGTTATACTCTCTTTGGAACACAAGAAAAAAAATACAAACATTTCTTGCTTAATAGGATACTTCAATAAAAAGACATCGTCACCTTCCACTATCCGATGCCGACTAGAAATAAACACACTCGTGCACGGTAAAAACTTCTAAAAACTTGCTTGTCGGTTGGAAACTTTTATGTGGCCACGAATGTACATACCCACATATTATTTATTTTATTTTTATTATTATTATTTAGTGTAACGGATATTTGTTGTTTTTGTATTGTCACACTTCTTAGACGAATAAATGTCAATAAAGTACCGAATAAAAATATTGCGGACGAAAATTACGAGAGATTTGACTGTACTTCAATTTTTTTAAAATTGATATTCTTATAGGCAACGGAGATGGGTTTCGCAAATTAGTTTTAAAATTGAAGTTGAATTTAATTAATTCGATTTTTTTATTAAATAATTATCACAATATGTATTCCGAAGAATTATCCATTGACGTAATTAATATAATAAGCTTTTGCTTTAAATACCGCATGAGCCCGGTTTGAGATCCTTGAACTCACCTGTGTAATTTGAGTAGTCTTCATCCGCGCGGCAATCTGCAAAGCATAAAAAAGGACAACGTTAACAAAAGCACTTCAATGTCGGCAAAATGTACAAAAACCAAATAAACATTTTTGAAATAGCTTACTGTCGAGGGGTCGACAGACCAGCTCGTATATAGCGGGCGGACGTAATGAGTATTTGTTCATCAACTATCCGGACAAAATGCGAGAACCGACCAAAAAATCCAAATCCCCGAAATCTATTTAAAATTCCCATTTGTTTTGCGGGAGCGGTACATCGACGCCCGTTCAGTAGAATACGGCTGCAATACCGGTAAACCAGCTGCGAACATACGACGTCAATTTAATTCTCGCTCTACGCCAGGCAGAGCAGGAATTGACATTGAAATAACCTTGAAAAAATCAGTAATACGCAATTTTTGTTTGTCGAACGTATTTTTCGGGTACAAAATCCAATTATCCATTCAGCTACGGGTACTTTAAATCGTTCTGTGTCAGCTATTATTTTTACTAATTACTTATTACAGCATAAAAAATTACGAGCAGTTCAAAGGTTTAAAATGAAATTAAATTGTATAATTATTAAATACAAAAGTAAATCAAAATATTACAGATCTTTATTTTATAAAATAAAATATAAATAAATATCGTATCCAAACTGTAACATTCTACCCAGGTATAAAAGTGAAAGAAATTAATTATTTTTTGCAGTAAAATTCGGGCGAAACTGAAATCAACGATAAGAAAGTTGTTTCCATTGCAGGCAAACATTTTTTTCTTTGGAAATTCGTGAGATTTTTAAATTGCCCTGTTTACAAGAACTTTCCCGAAACGTTTTCAAATATTTATCAGAACGAATCGTATTTTGAACTTGTTAATGGAAAAGCTTTTTTTGAATAAATGTAAATAATCGAAATTTTCTTTAGGTGCGTTTCGTAGAGATTTTTATTGTAAAATAACAGATAACACAGGCCTCAATCAATTTTTTTTCTGATTGTGATCTGACACCTGTTTTTAACTAATGTTGGTTGGCACTATGATTTCAAATATCAAACCCATTTTTACCCAACACGTCTGGTTTTTTCTCTAACGCGTTTCCGTTTTGTTCACATGCAATTTCTTGAATATCGTTAATAAATGTAAATGCTTAAATTGTTCAAATTGAAGCACATTCCAAATACAGTTAGGTCATTAGCAATTTACGAGTGGGGCAAAGGAAAATCCCAAAAAATAACTTTTGGCGTGTCAATAATCGGGCATGAACGGTTGAATACCATGAATACCATGTTGATGATTGCTATTATTGTTTAGTTCAGACTTCGGGCTATATATATAATAAGAAAAACAAGAATAAAATTGTATGCCAGATTGTGAAGAGCTTCCTTCACTTGAGTAGGAGGACGATTAGGATATGCAAGACGTTCTGGAGAAGCAAGACCCTGCATGTTGATTTTGACAATGAAGATTTAATATTTGAATCCTGGACCGCAACGTCTTACTTGAGCGGAATTGAATGACTTATTAAGAGATCTGGGCCTGTCAAATGAATCATCGAAACGTGTTTAAAATATTGTACAAGTGATCTTATACATTCAGACGTGAGCCCCCCATATTTTACTTTCGTTCAGGTGTTCACTGTATTATTGATTGCTGTAGTGACCGCACGTCGCATCCTTTGCAAAAATGCGTCGTTGTATAAAGCTGAAGTAGATAATTTCTAAATTAAATGAAAAATTAACCTGGGTCTAATTACGTTTTTGTATCAAATTACATTCACAAACTTAAATTTAATAGGAAATCTATAATTTAAGGATACAATTTATATGAATCAGTTTTGCTATTTTTATACATGTTATTGACCTTGCTAATACACACAGTGTGCGAGATGGGATACCGTCATTTGCGGTCGGCGGTGTTCGTGAATTGGAAGGAAGTCTTCTCTCTGGGCTGACCAATGCATTTCCTTAGTATCACATTACATGAGTTAGGATACGGTAGGATCGTATATTGTTTATTTTAATGCGTAGCATCGTTTTTCTAATAAACAATTTAATATTATACTTGTTTGACCTTATTTCTCACTTTTCACATATTTTTGGGCGTTATCTTAAAATTTTGTATTTTATGCTCCGTTATGGAAACCTTTTCTATGGAACATACAGTCGTTTTCACAAGAGCGTAACTGTCATAACTATCGATTTAAGAAGGATAATCTTAGAAAGAGATTTATTTCGTAATCTGATATTCGTACTCTATTACACTTTGAAGGGTTTAGGTCAGTTTTACTTGGGTGGTCGTAAAAGCAGGTACTAATATAAAATGAGTGCACCGTACATTAAGAGACTAGAAGCAGTGTTCTTATGTTCGCACCCTAAAGACCCCAAAATGTCGACACAATCCGCGGCAAAGTATTTACATTGCTCGAACGTGTTTGTGAACAAGTGGGTTACGCGTTTTAAAACACTTAAAAATGTTGATGACCTTTCAGAACGTGGTAAAAAGCGCGCCACCCTTGATCGCACGGATCGTATAATAATAAATTTGTTTAAAAAATCCAACATTAACTTTAAAACAAAGCCAACAACGTTTAGCTAAAAGACATATTAATGTTACTACAGCAACTATTCGTCGTCGTTTACTTGAAAACAAGAGCGTATGGCGAAATGTAAAGAAGAAACCTCTTTTGTATCCACATAAACATAAACAAAAAATAAATTACAGCATCCCTTGATCTGTGATTTATACCGAAGGAGAGGAGCAGCCACAATTGTCTAGCAGATAAATTGCTCAATTAGTTAATGTAATGTAACTAGTAAGTGGCTGATAACACTGTAGGCAGAATTCTTAAAAGAATAGTATCGTTCTTACATATTAAGAAAATCAAATAAAATCTTTCCTAATGACAAGTACGAAAGAGTAGTATCTTTTGAGCTCCTTATAACCAGAGTTCGGAATTAATTCGTTCGTGTTTGAATCGTTCCAACGTATGATTCTTTTCTATTCAGGAACGAATATAGGAATCAAAAATAGCCATTCCTTTAGATTTCCAATCTTGCGCATGAGAAATACGTGTTTTCGCTGTATAGATACACATGTGCTGGAAATTTAGATAAAAAATATTTAAAAAAATAAAAGAAAAATATAAAAATAAAAAAATTAACAAAAAGTATGGGACCCTCCTACTATTATATCGTTATTTTTCAAACATTTTAAAGATTTTTACAATTTCAAGGAACCCCGTTTTTTAATATATTTTTAAATTGTTTTCAAACATTTTTTATACCAAAATTTTGAAGGGGTCCCCCTTTTTTCTGTTTTTAAAATGTGTCATATTTAAGTTGGTTCCATTTTTTATTTTTTCAAACATATTTAAGATATACATTTTCAATAGGTCCTCCTTCTTTACTTTTGATTTAATTCTATAACTTTTTAATTTCCTTTTAAATTTGTTTTATTTCCCCCCACCCATACTTGATATTACTTTTTATCCAGGCTGCATATTTTCTTATAGTTGATATTATTTCCTTTTGTTCACCCTATATATCCCTTATTTTATTTGGTTTTTTGATAACCCTTCTTATATACAAGATGGTTGATTTTCATTGTGTACTCCTTATTTCCGGGACAATCAAAGTATTCAAAAGTTCCAGAAAAAAATATTTTGTGCACTTTCCAGTCAGGCAAGTTAGAATGCTATACTTTCAAAAACGAGAGAGCAGCGAATAATAGTTTAGGTTTTTTTAATTGAACATCCTGTATTTTTCTACATATTTCGCTAATTTATTAAATTCTACACACAGCACCTCTTTTATTTTTTTCTCTTTAGGCGATAAAAGCACTATAATAACAAAAAAATGTTTTTAATCCACTAAAAGCAACAATAAATGATTGACTAATCGCTAAGCTATTACTTCAAGTAATACCAGTCGCATTTCCAAAGCCTACTTATGTAATTTTTCCTGTTTGTATTATAGTATTTTTATTGCCTAAAGAGAAAAATAAAAGCCCGGAGGCTGTCTGTATTCAGAATTTCATGATTTAGATATGCAAAAAAATACAGGTCTTTAATTTATATTCGCTGCTCTTTTGTTTTTGGAAGTACAGCAGTCTAACTTACTCGATTGGAAAGAATACGAAATATTGGAGGAAATTTGTTTTTGAAATTTTTAAATAAATTTATTGTCGGAGAAATAATGAATCCATAATAAAAATCACCTAGTCAACTGCATATGTATTTAAAAATAGTAAACTAGAGTGAATACATTCCATATAAGTTGCTGTACACATTTAGAATATTGTCAAATAGTCAGACTTCGTTATATACCACAAACATTTTCAGATTCAGATTAGATTTATATTAAAAAGTCGTGTGATTATTATGTGGTAATGTGACACTTTTTATATCAAATTTTCCCTGTATATGGGGAAATAAATACACATACGGCTATTACTCATCTATACTTCTGATGCAAATCCCCTTCATATTACATCTATAATGCATGGAAGTATATTTCGCTATACCCTGCCGAAAAGACTGCCAGCAATTGCGACGGTCTTCGCAGCCGGGAAAATTATCCGTTATTAAAATCCAATTTGTCTTTCTTGATCCCCGTAAGTAGCTTACGGATGTTCGAGTTTCCCATTGTGACCCGTATAATTTCTTCCTTTAAGCCGGTAAATTTGTCACAATAATTGACGTGAGTAAGTCCGGTCCAGACGTCTGTGTCTGCGGTGCAAAGGTACTTAGCCAGTTGAAACCACGACCATCTGGCCAACATCGCGCATTCAAGAAGGATTTACTTTCAAACCGAATGCACTTCTTCAGCTTCCCCTCGCACCACGTATCCGCCTACCTCCTTCTATATTTCCCCTGCCTTTTGTTCTTTTGCTCCCTTTTACCGCTTTATCGTCTTTACGTTTTTTATCACCTTAAGTGAACAAAAGTAAAAAAAAAGACCAGACATGGGAACCTTGCGACCCCGGTAAGTTTAATCTTAACGGTGTAAAGAATGGGAAAGGATCTGGTTCCAGTTTCGCGGCTATTCTTCGCTCTTGTCTGACGTCTTTTATATGTTTTTTTTTTGTTTGTTACGAATTTGTCACTTTCGACGATAATAAAGAGATGAATCTCTTTAAAGGCTGAGGCGGATTAGGTTGGGTCTTAATTAATGTTGATAGTGTGGAAGGATTTGTCATTCAGACGCAGTACCTTGGAATTACTGTCGAGAGTAATTCTTTTGAAATATGATAAATAACTAGTGTGTGTAGATGTTCATAAACTACGTCTACCTACTTTCAACTGCTGATATTAAAAATCGTGCACAAGCAACTGCTATTGTTTCTTAGAATTGTCTTTTATAAGTTATTAAATAAGTAATTCTTCAAATACTGGCATACTCATCCATCAAAACAATAGACCATTATTTAGCATTATATAGATTGTTTTGTTTTCCTCCAAATAATTTTAAGGCGAATTTACATCTTGCACCATGTACACTATGGATGATTCTTCCGCAGTGAGAATGAAAAGTGAAGGGAAACCAATTTACATTTGTAAAATTTTGCATACACTTTCACCTTGATTCGACACTTGGTTGACAATGGAAGCCCACATGCTCTCCAATCATATGGATCGGATTTATTAAATGAATTTGGAGTGTGTGAGGTTCCCGATAAACTGTATATTAGACTTGCTTAAACAGTTTAGAAACGAGTGTGACAGGAAGAGTTATAACAGGAAGAGTTATAACTCTTCCTGTCGCGTTAGAGAAGAGACAGAGAGCAATTATCAATAAAATAGGTTAGAATCACGTTATGCGCGTTATACATTTATGATAAATTTAAACATACATTTCAGAACGTATTGTCTTGTTGAGTACTTTCTATTATATCTTTCAACGCACCATGTAACTCAAGTTCTTCAGGCGTCAAAGGAATTATTGCAATGTTCATTTCTCACACATTCCATTATTTTGGATAAAACTGACAAAAGTTATTTAATCCTTTTATATCATATTTTTTATGTAAAGGCAGAACTTCTGCATTCTTTAAACAACTGGGGAAAATACCATCAATAAACAACCTATTGATTAAGGCCGTAATGGGTTGCACCAAAAGATTAATATTATTTTTAACAATATTATTATTCATTGGATCTAATCCAGAACAGTTGGACTATTTTAACTGCATTACAATATAGGATACTTCCACTTCCGAAATATAATTAAGATACATGGTACGTTCATTAACTTCAATATTACAACTATCATAAACATTATTTTCAAGAGGTGATGCTAGATCATTAACACTTTATATGAAAAGATTATTAAAAGCTTGAGCTATGTCAGCCGGTAAATCGATCCTAACTGAATTAACTTTAATTTCCTTAATATAACTTAATATAATATGATTCTTATTACAGTTAATATCGCTATTTATTATGTTCCAAACACTTTTACTTTTATTTTTTGATGTTTTATATAAATTGGAGTTATAGAGTTGCTTTGCAGTATTCAAAACAGACTTGTAAATAGATTTATACTGTCTATAATATATAAAATCCGCTTCTGTTTACCGTTTACAAGTACTTTAATTTCGCAGAAGAATTTACAATATTAGTGAAAAATACGAATCAAGGAAAAGTCATGGCAGTGTATTAATAAATATTTCGTTTTGTTGTTGTTTGTGTTGCACGAGTGGCCTATGTCTATCACAATTTTCCGTTTTGTAAAAAAGACTGACAATTAAACGAAAATAGTACTCAGGAAAGATTGCATTCGTACAAATGCGATCATTTATATATATTTTGTTGACGTTTGTATTCAACTGTTAGAATGCACACAAAATTCAATAATCATAAATTTCTTTAATTTATTATTCCCTATGATCTACTGTGTACATGCAAACTGTAAATTCGCCCTTACATCCCAGGTGATTTATCCATTCACTTCAATGACAGTCGGAATTGTATTGGCACTTTCAGATTTTCACTCGATGAAATGCAGATGAAAACGCAATTTCCACTTTTCACTGCGGATAAATCTACACGTAAAATGCGCCTTTAATGTGTGCATAGGAAGAGAAACAATTTTTTTCATTTTGTGAAAATAGAATCAGTTACAGAAAGTAATTTTTCTTTCAGCGTTTCCTGGTAATAAAGTATACACTGTGTTTCTTTTATAACCTGGAATTTGTGATTAAAACAGTAATAAAATTCTTACTATATATTTTACTACTGCTTTATTTCTTACTACTCGTAACTATAGTTTCAACTCTAACGAGTCATTGTCAAACGCTATACTACTTACGTTTTTGTTTTTAATGATTTCAATTGTACCTACTCCTCTTTAAGTTCAATTCCCAGGTAGTGCCTGCAAAGAATTTATCGAAAAGAAAAAAACTGAATTCCTAGATACAAATATAACACATTTTATTAACTTTAATACAATGGAAACTTGTCAACTCCAAGAAGTAAAAGCTTAATCAAAAAACTTCTACATTCTTCTACTTCTACATTCGTGAACTTATGAAGCAGTTTGTCGTAAGATTCTCGTGTACCTTGCTTTCTAAGATTATACTGAGGCATATATTATGTTCATAAACAAATCAATACAAATTTTAATGTGCTTTTACGTAATAATAATACATACCAGGCAATAACAGTAATAGCATATGACGAATCAGAAACTAAACGAGGAAAAGATATTTCTCAATAATACATTGCGACATTGGTCTGTGGCACTATCAAAATCAATTTACAATATGCACATTCATACGTGAAATATACTGAATTTATGGATTAAGAAATTATTCAGCAGACATCGTTATTTTCTCCACCATTGAAAATAATAGTTAATAAACTCCAAGGCATTACGAAATATTTCTATGCTTCCTTTATTGTTGTTAAAGACATAAATACATTTGTGTTTTGTATATTATGCATGTGTGGACATCCTACTAAATTTATGGTTGTGAGAAACACGCAACCACTCTTAAAGATAATTATGATTAGATTTCTTTTTATTTAATCATTTATCATCTCTAGGAAACCTTCGGGCTACGTATATTTTGAGGTACATATATGTACAGCGGACGGTCCATTTAAAACAGATGGCGCTCTTCTTCTTGCCATAGAGGATAGAGCCCAAGTCACAGCAGGATCAACTCTTTCTTTTTTCAAATGGAATATGTTAATTTGTTCATGTATGTAAAAACCTCTTTGCGTTCCTATAAATTTTATTTATATGAATCACACTAAGAATGTAAAATTCTTGGTACAAAAACTGAAATATTGATAGGCATGTATGCATATCGGTTATTTGTTAATTTTCGAAAATAACCCATAACTTTCCTATTCTCAGTGTATTGTTCTTTAAGAATTTAATGAAAAAGTAACATGTTTCATTTGAAAAAAGAGCAAAAGCTGACATCGGTATGATCTCTGGTGGATTTCCCTAACAACAATAATACTCTCCAATGATAGCTCGCTGATATGCTTACACCTTAATTTGACCTTTTTTTGTATGTTACTTGTTTTATTTCAAATAAATCACTCTGCATACTTAGGTATGTAGATGCTAACGGCAGTATCACTAACTGTGACCAAATAGGAACAGTTAGACATAAGGTTCTGTGTGACAGTATATTTCGTAAGCCCATTTCTTGTTATAGTAGGTACCACTTTCCTGAATTTCCCACTTTGTTCTAAGCAGTCGAAATATAGACATCTGGTAACTACGAGAAGTTTATTTTAAATCTCAGTTAAAGTTTTCTTTTAATAAATGAAGCTGGTTATGATAATTTTGAATGGGTGTCAACTTAAATGCAATCTACTAGAATGGAATTAGCAATTTCTATGC
Organism: Osmoderma eremita; assembly: GCA_031763485.1. Classification (NCBI taxonomy): domain Eukaryota; kingdom Metazoa; phylum Arthropoda; class Insecta; order Coleoptera; family Scarabaeidae; genus Osmoderma; species Osmoderma eremita. The sequence continues at coordinate 490,383 of JARFOC010000010.1, forward strand.
TATACAGATAGAAAATATCTATCAAAGTTCTCTTGAAAAGTCAGGTTTAAGAGATCATGTTACGGTACTAGTTTCCTGAGAAAGGTTTTCGATATTTAAAGAAAATTATAAAAGCTCGATGAAGATTTTCTTATGGATCCAATGACAGGGTCAGAAATGACCAAATGGCAAATGGCTTTATGGAAAAAGAACTGTATGAGAGATTTATGGAGGTAATTGTATTCAGTCCTGAAAAGTGTCGATGAAGCCGAATGTGCAAATAGGAATAATCCTTCTATACGTAACGTAGAAGATATTAGTGACATTTATGAAAGTCTGGTTGGAAATGTTAGTCTAACCGCTTCTAGGCGAGTATAAAGCTGGGTTTAGGAAAGGAAGCGGATCAATCGATCAGGTTTCTATAAAGAAACAAGGGTTGACAACTTGTTATAACTCTTTGAAAAGGAACAAAATGATAGAAACCATGGAAAGATTAGGGGTATTCACGAAATATTAGTTCTGACGTCAATGATGATGATAAGGGGGGAGATCGGAGAAGTTTGAAGTCAGAGCAGGCCTCAGGTAAGTAGACCCGCTTGCAACAATACTCTTTAATATGGTACTAGAAGAATTTTACGAAATAGGCAATTAAACAAGGACGGACATATAATGTATAAGAGTGATCAACCGATAGCCTACGCAGGTGATCTAGCCATCGTGGCAAAGGATGAGATAGAAACGACAAAGATATTAATAGAAGAGGCATATAAACCGGGACTGGAGATGAACCAAAGGAAGAGTGAGGTTATGAAAATTGGAAGAGCGAAATAGATAGGAATAGAATCAAAAGTCAGTACAAAAATAGGCGTGCGTATATAAGTTTGGATAGCTAAGCGAAGTGAAGTCTAACGAACAATTGTGACGAAGTAAATGGATGCAAGATTAAGCAAAGTCAATAGGCCGCAGCGACCATGAACTACTTAATAAGGTCAAAGAAGCTATCGAGGAACACAAAGGTAAGGATTTACAAGGCAATAATAAGACCAACGGCCTTATCCGGATGCGAAACATGTTTTCTAAACCAAACGACAACAGAAATGGTAAGAAGATGGGAAAGAAGGATACTGAGAAGAATAATAGGAGGGAGAAAATAGAAGAAGGTTACGTAAGAAGGACTAATGAAAAAAATTGATATATTCAAAGAGCCCCATATAGATAAGATAATCAAATCAGGAAGGACACAGTGGTTGGGGTCTGTAGAAAGAAAGACAGACGAAAGAACAGTACATGAAAAAGCATGGAGAGGACCAGAGGACAGAAGAAAGAGAGGAAGACCGACGAGACGATGGAGAGAAGCTGTATTAGAAAACCTAAGAGAAAAAGATATTACCAACCGGAAACAGGAAGCGATATTGTTATCCCTACAAGCAGACTTCTTGTGTTTGAAAGTTCAAAACTTCACAGTACCATATATATCCATTTCATCTTTTGAAAAATCAAAGGAACTAATCAGTAACATATAGGAGGGAGAAAATAGAAGAAGGTTACGTAAGATGGACCAATGAAAAAATGTATGATATATTCAAAGAGCCGCATATAGATAAGATAATTAAATCATGAAGGACATAGTGGTTGGGGTATATAGAAAGAAAGGCAGACGAAAGAACAGTACATAAAAAGGCATTGAGAGGGCCAGAAGGCAGAAGAAAGAAAGGAAGACCAATGGAGAGAAGCGGTATTAGAAGGCCTAAGAGGAAAAGATATTACCAACCGGAAACAGGAAGCGATATTGGTATTCCTACAATCATGCTTCTTGTGTTTAAAAGTCAAGTTCATAACTTCACAGTACCATATATATGCCCGTTCATTTTTTCAAAAATCAAAGGAACTAATCACTAATTTGATTAGGAAGCCTTTATTTTAAGAGAATCCACCTTTTTGTAGCTATCTGAGATATTTCGGATTTTCAAATAGTAAGTGTGACAAACAAAAACAAGAAAAATTTCACTCGAGCTACGGTCCCAAGTATTTTTGTTAATTTATCCTGGGTAAATTCTGATATGGAAGAAGTCGTCTAAATAGTACCCAAGATATTATTTTCTTATGATTAATTAGAACTTAACACCCTTGCTTCCTAATGTAAAAATAATGGATATAATTGGAACTCCATCACCCTTTTTCATTTAGTCTTTAAAACCCCCCTTTTTTTATAGACTTCAAAGTAGTATTTTATACATTTAAACCTCTGGGACGCTGAAACTGAACCAGAAAAAAATCTATTCTCTTTCTCCTTCTTATTACCTGCGACATGATGAAGTTGCAATATATCAAATATGCACGGGAGATGATAGCCCAGGGTTATATTTTATTTGCTGCGATTGCCAAGTACAGCTCTTTGCCCAAACTGAGTTTCAAATGTCAGACATATCTCGTCGGATTGCGCCGCGAATCCGTACCTTCTTTATTTTAGCGGACGTCATTTAAGATTCGGAACATTATTTATAACGCATGGCGTGGCGTTGCTTGACTGGATGAGATATACGTTTATGTTTCTTTATGCAGCTCTCTTGCCTTCAATTGCTTGTCTGAGTTGTCCGCAAGTATTTATTATTGCGATACGAAACGTGCCCAAAAAATACGCTTCGTGCTACTAAGAAGAAACATAAATAGAATACGTAGACACTTTCTTAAGTTCCAGTGATTAATCGTTTACAAATAGTGGATGCACGTCAATTTATAACGGAGTGTGCGGTTAAAGACAGGAGAATGGATATTCCTGGATTCATGATAGAAATGTAAATGTTTGATTTCTATTCAAAAAAGGTTTAACATGGGTACCGCTGATTTGATCAAGATCGTAGTTTTATAAATGTTGAAAGTGATGAAAACTCACATGGCATGCAATTCGTACACAGTACGCCAAAGAGGGTCAAACAATTAGTTGAAAGCTATGAATTACAAACTATGCAAACGCTACAAGTACATGAAAGGGACTTTTATTTATGAAATATTGTCTGCTTGAAGTGACCTCCATCGTTTTCAAGAGATGAAATTAAATTTCAATTAAACCATTAGGAAATGGTTCTCGTAAGATTTTTAATTGCAATTATGGCAGTGTGCGGTTGATTCATTTTACTGAAGCAAGTATTTATTTCCCTCCTCCCCGAATTGGACAAAAGAGAAACATTTGAAGCATTTTCGTATATCTTTCTGACATTACAATTACCGATTGTCAATTTTCTTTAAAGAGCAATTATCCTTGACGCCGATATTGCACACCAAACCGTAACTGTTTGGGCGCATGTAGTGGTTTTTCGTAAATTTCATAAGGATTTTAGTCGACGGTTTAAAAAACTTGTTCGTCCATGATAAACAAGAGACGCTCCAACTAGGGATTAAAATCAAAAGTCCTAAAATTGGTGGCAAAATGAAATCGGTTTTGTTTGTCTAGATTGGATAGTTTTTGAACATTCTGTTGTACGAACGAAACATAATTTTCTAAAGCATTTGTAACATATCGGTGGTTTCTGACCAATTTAACGCAATCGTGTGGAACTGACCAAGTTTCCATCTGCAGGACTGTCAATGTTAGACATTTGATGTTCAATAACTGCTAAAAAAATATTTTTTAAAACAATAGCAAATTGAAAGTAATAGCTGTAGAATTTTTAATTCTGATAAAGGTATGATCCATTGTGGTTGATCTTGTGTAAAATTTGCTCGTACATTGCCACATCCTTAATATGATCTTAGTAATGCTAAAAAAATTCGTGTCTTGCAATTGGTAATAGAGTATCATGGCGTATTATTTTTAACAAATTAAAATGTTAATAATAATAATAATAATAATAATAATAAATAATAAATAACAGCTCATTGCCATCAACCTAATAGAAAGATGCTGAGGTTAAAGAAGATATATCTAACTACATAACTTGGGTCAATATTCAGCGTATGACACTTCAAATTCCCGTTCCAATCGAAAACATCACTTCCAGTAAAAAATAAAAATAAAAATACCCTTACCACCTCGATGATTGAAGAACTCCTGGATACGTATTTCGGCAACTAAGTTGCCATCCTCAGCAG
>JARFOC010000010.1:501713-522411 GCA_031763485.1 Osmoderma eremita
TCTACACTGTTAACGTTGAAAATATCGAAGTTCTCGATTTTAGGTCGGAAACTTTTATGTGGCCACGAGTGTACATACGTACATTGTAGGTATGTATATGACAAAGCTTTGTCCCTGACAATCTTGATAATATGCAACAAACTTGCTTATAATATTTCTATATACAGATCTAGCAGATGAATCTGTAGGATTGTTATATTTTGTCAATAAAAATAAACTATTTTATATGATAAATGAAATATTTGTTTATATAATCAAACTATGTATATATGTAGGTGTATTAAATGCATGCAAATATCCAAAATATTCCCCACGCACACACCACAAAATGTTTCTGTATCCTACAGAATCGTTATAAATTGCTTGTGCCCACGCTGTAATAGCACTTCTGTCAATTTTTGACGCCATAAAATTACATTTAATTTAATTAACGACTTCATTTTTCCATAATGGACGGGCAGCTGTTACAACATTTATGGATGTCATACGTGAAAATCTGGGTACGAAATGGTTGTAGAATGTTTGCGCGGAGGCTGGCGAATATTTATTGCAGTTCAATAAACTTTTAACAATAGGGAATTCTTAATATCAACGTTATAAAATAACTTTTCATCTCACCATTACGTATTATCAACTATAAGTGCTACGCGAGTTTGAGCATATCTTTACATATTATTACATCAGAATTGCAACAGCTACTTACTGTTGCATTATAACTTAATAAAGTACCTTTTTTGTTGTACGTAGGTAGATTGAACGTGCTGTTATTCTCAGAATCATAAAAGACTGTTTGAAAAACAAACCTAGATTTGATGTTATTGTTAAACTTAATATACAGTAAGAGCGACTGCGCTATAGTTACCCGATGTTAGATGAATATTGGCGCACAACCCCACCAACACGGCAGAGAAACGATGAACGCAATAATTGGATTTAAATTCTTATTGACAAAGAGGCGTACCAAATTTTCTCTAAGATCCAGAAAAAACGAAATCCTATAACGTAATAAACATAATTGTTACTTGATGAAACAAAATTAATTAATTATTATTAATATACCGGATGACGCATTAGTTTGGCAAAGCTCGATATATTCGTTATCATATAAGACATCAAAAAAAGTTATTTACGAAAGTCGTAGACAGTCTTAAACTTCACATTTTAAAATTATTTTCATATATACAGCTTGTTTCAGGTGTTATAGTCAATTTTATATGCAAATCACTGTAGGTTCAAGGTCAAATAACACAGCCTGAAATTTTTCTATTACAAACGTGGATTCTTGATATTGATACACTTTTATAGCAGTGACATTTTTTTCAAAATTGTCAAAACTGAATACAGGGCGAGTCAAAACTCAAATACATTCATTTCTCAACTATTTTTAATGAATCAGCCTGTGTTTTATATCATGAAAAGAAAGAATAGTTTAGTTACTTTCATTTTTATTAAGCACTCTCCATATCTAAGGTCATGATTTTCTAAGATATTTTAAAGTCTTTTTATAAAAATGAGATTTTTAGAAATTATTTTAATGTAACGAGTTAATCGTGGAAAAGTGACAGTAAGACAGTCCTAAGTCTTCATTACTAGCTAGGAGATTGGACCGCATTTTTTGGAAGGACGACTCAATAGTCAAGTTTATTAAGACTCTTTAGAAAATCATTTACTGTTGTTATTGGAAAATATTTTCCTAAACGTTCGTCAAAGGATGTGGTATCTGCACGATGGAGCTTCGTTACTTCACACTAGGTTAATATACGACCATTTCCTTGAAAAATTGCCCAAGGATAGAGGAACCAATTGAGTGACTAGCTCGATCACCGGAGTTCACTAAAATTGACTTATTTATGTGGTCATACGTAAGGGAAAACTTTGTATAACAAACACCGTCAACTACACGAGGTGATATGAAAAACAGCATAAGAGAAGCATTCTCGAGTATTAATTAAGAAATGTGAAGAAAGACAGATATTTTGAACATTTATTACAGAACTACAGTTTAAACAGTTGAGATAATTAATTAAATGTAAATCATTAGTGTTATAAATGTTTGTATTTATTAGTTGTATTAAACATTAACTGTCATTTTTTCCATGACTAACTTGTTATATTAAAATAATTTAAAAAAGTCTCACTTTAAAAATAAAAAACTTTAAAATACCGTAGAAATTAATGACTTTAGATATAGAGAGTGCTTAATAAAAATGAAAGCAACTAAACTATTCTTTCCTTTTATGATATAAAATACAGGGTGATCCATTTAAAATAATTGAGAAATGAATGTATTTGAGTTTTGACTCACCCTGTATTCAGTTATGGCAATTTTGAAAAAAAAATTACTCTGCCAAAAAGGTGGACCAACATCAAAAATCTATGTTTACAAAAGAAAAATTTCACACCGTGTTACTTACAGCATACAAGACGTTGAACCTACAGCGATTTGCATATAAAATTGACCATAACTTCTGAAACACGCTGTATAATTCAATGAAATTGTATATTGGAAGTGTGAGGTGTTAATCTAAGTCTGAAATAATATATAGGGTGCTCCATTTAAGAAAACGTGTGTTTGGTTCACCCTGGTGATATGAAAATAATTTTAAAATGTTAAGTTTAAAACTGTCTACGACTTCCGTAAATAGTTTTTTTGATATCTTATATGATAACGGATATATCGCGCTTTGCCACAATAATGCGTTACCCTGTAGTTGTATGGAAATAAAAAACGAAAATAAAAATCAAAAAGAGAAACGCTTGTAAACACTAAATGATTCTTATCAGCAAAACCAAAGAATATTAAATAAGAGATTTTCTTAAAAGTAGCTGAATAACAATTCTCTCCCAAAAGAAGAATAAATTTAGTGGAATCCATGTTTAGGAGGATCAACTAGTGGAAAAACGCAATACCTCATACTGTCGACAAAATTTCTGGGAACATCCGACAGTGTTTAGGGTAATATATTCGGCATTATGTACATACGTTATATTTTACGGTACATTTTTAGTCCTAGGCCTAATATTGTATTGGAGTTTTTCATTATAATAATAATAACAAAAAACATGCGAACGTGCAGGACACTGCACTCGATATCGATAGCCAATACATAATTAAAGTATCTCTCGTTTACGTGTAGCTAGCTGCTGGGCGTAAGGCGTCCTTGATTATCGACTACTATATGCGACCGCAGATGAATCTATAGTACTGTATAGAAAATCAATTGTAATTCAATTTTTACCCACTTCCAATCAGAAATTTTTAAAAAGTTTGAATTGGTTAGAAAGTACAGCTAGCCATTCTAATTCAAACGGTTAAGACGAAATCATTCCAATTGGATTTTACTTCTCTAAACTTCAACATTTCCGAAAATCCAATAAGAAGCGAATAATTCTGTGACGATTTTTTTTTCTAGGAGATATTCTTCCTTCCCCAGTTGCCGAAAGGCAATCAATTACCTTTCATTAAAGAGAAATAAAAAGTTGCTCTTCGCGGAAATAGCAGAAACTTTATCTTAAGGCCTTTCTGGTAGATGAGTGCTAATTTCCCCAATACAGTGCATTACTACTAAATTGTTTTATATTTTATATTCGAAAACTGCCTTTGCATATCTGGAATTTACTAGGAAGAGGTGAGGTCCAATTAATATTCTACTTAGATCAAAGGCATACGAATAATTTCAGCTCTTTAATGCACGTGTTTTATGTTCATATTGACGTATGTTACTATAATTAAAGTAAGGTTCGCCTCGTGAGTTGGTGCATTACAAGGTTAACGGAAGTCACTTGCAACTGTTACAGAGTATAGTGCCCACTACTTACTTGTATTATACCAAATTATTACGTTTCCTACTTTGCACATTTTCGTTAGAGTATACATAAGTTTACTTACATCTCTTCTAAATTTATTATATATCTTCGTTTTCTGTATAAAAGCATCCTTATCTTTGGTGGTTAACAAAATAACCTGAAAAAAGGATTGGAAAGGTCCCCTGCCCCTATTATTATTATTTTTTTCAAAAATTATTTATGATATATTAAAATAATATATTTTAAAATTTCCATGGTTCCATATTCCATGATTTTCAAACTGATATTTCGGGCCTGTTCTTACTAAAATGGAATATTTGTTAAAGAATTTTATCTTTGGTCCAGTGATACAACCAATTGTAAGTTTTTTTATAACTCCTAGAGCTACAGCAATCTGTCCAAACGGACAATAGGCATATGGTTCAGTTTGATTAAATCACAAATGACATATGCAGAGAGATTCAGTAATCGCTCTGCTTATTAAAGGTGAGTTCGACTATTTGTGACAGAGCGAAAGTGGATTTTCTTGGAGTGGGAGTGGAGTGAGATAAGGAGTAGATGAGTTTTTAATATAAATGAAAGGTATAGAGTGTTTTCCTTCAACCATCTATCTAACCTCAATAATACCGGTGTCTATGAATTTTGATAACAACCCCAGAATAATAGCTGACAACAACTCAAGGGAACTAATTGACAGTTATGTTTTATTTCAAAAATTAACTCATAAACGCCCCCTGGTGGCATATTTTCAACAAAGGTTTGACATTTATGCCTACATGCTCTACGTCACTCCACGTGCACTGTCTCTAGTCGCGGAGTGCGTGGAGCTTGCTCTGCTTACGCTACTCCATTATAAACGAACTCCCAAAAATTAACTCTATTCACTCCAAATTCAATAAACGAACGCAATAAACACTCGAAGAGTGTATGGAGTAAAAGGATTTGAATAAACGAACTCAGCTTAAATTGTTAGCTAAATCACTACATACTTTGTCTACAAGGTGAGTGTGAACTCAATGGCTAGTTAAACCTGTTCAAAAGATTTGACGAATCGAACCTCTTAAGCCTTCATGTACCATCTCGCTGCACAAGTTGGTTATCCTGCACATTAGGGTTTATTATTAGTCTCTCTCGGTAACTTTCGCTGTACTGTTTAATCGTCCCCTTAATGGATGGCACTGACTTGTCACGCTGAATGACGAAGTTGGGCACATATCTTGGAGGATTAACTATTATACGCAGCACTTCATGCTGAAATCTCTGGAGCATTTCGATATTAGATTCGGCAGCTGTTCCCAACGGCTCGGCTGGATACCATATGTCCATATTGGTTTAAGGATGGCTTTACAAAGTAACAGTTTGTTGTCCACAGTTAGTTTTGATTTTCGTCCGATAAGCCAATACATCGTGTGTAGTTTTAATCCAAATTGTTTACGCCTTGTGAAGATATGCTTGAGCCATGTTAATCTTCTGTCCAAATGCATGCCGAGATACTTTGCATCTTTAGTTTGTGGCAGCTGACAGTCGTTTGGTTTAACCGGTGGGCATGTATCTTTTTCCATTGTGAAAGTAACGTGTACGGACTTTGTTCCATTGACTTTGATTCGCCATTTCCTAAGCCAGTTTTATTTATATTAATTTGTAAGTTTCTCGATGCCGCTGTTGGATTACTGTGGGAAGCCGAGATCGCGGTATCGTCGGCAAAAGTGACAACCGTTGTCAGTAGGGTGGTAGGCAGATCAGGGGTATATAGTAAGTAGAGAACCGGACCCAACACACTATCTTGTGGGACGCCTGTATTAATAGGAAGTAGGTCTGTATATTCACCTTCATGGTTCACCAGAAAATGCCTGTCACTTAGGTATGATGTGTGGATCATAAAATAGTGAGAGGGAAGATTTTTTAAAGTTTAAATAGCAACCCATCATGCCACACCCTATCAAAGGCCCGACTAATGTCTAAAAATTTTGCTGAGCAGTACCTCTTAGCCTCAAGGTCCCTGTTTATTTGCTTGACTATTCTGTGAACTTGCTGTATTGTTCAGTGCTGATTACGGAGCCGAATTGATGATTTGGAATAAGCTTCCTTTCGTTTATTAAATGTTTAGCCTTACAAGGGAGAGCTTTTCAAACATTTTAAACAGCATAGAGAGCAATCTTATTGGTCCATAAGATTTAACTTGTTCAGGTTATTTACCTGGCTTTGGTATCATTACAATTTGCGCTACCTTCCCTAATTTTGGAACATAACTGATTCTGATGATGGCATGGAATATTTGAGTGATGGCTTTTAAGCATTTATTTGTTAGTTCCTGTAAGATTCCAGGGGCCTTTTTTTGGTCTGCCTCTTTTATAATCCTTTTGACATCATTGAGTTTGAATTTTACTATAGGGAGGTCCATTTGCTATAGGGTGTCCAAGGACTCTCTGATTTCATCCTCTTCCTCCGTGATGATGGATGTTGGATATGTCTGGAAAGTATTTGACAGCTATTTGCCAAAGAGGTTTGCTTTTTCTTTATTTCTTCTTGCCAAATTATTATCCTCATTTCTAATTGGGGGAATTGGTTTGTGAATCTTTTTCATCTTTCGTGTGGCTTTCCACAGTGAGTATTCCGTTGCTTCGTTTGCACTTAGCCTTTCCAGGTAGTTTTGCATGCTTTGTTAATTGCTGATATCATTGCCTTTAATTCCCCAACGACTTTATTGAATTTAGCCCTGTCCCCGGGCAATCTAGTAAGTTGCCATCCGAACTTTTCGCTTTTCAGCTATTTTGTGCTTGATTACAGCAGGTAATTCTTCTTGAATTTCATTAGTGTTGGCATCTGGAGTGCCTTTCCATACTGCTTGCCGAATATTAATAGTTAAGATGTCAACAGCTTCATCTAATTCGCTAGATGTATGTATGTCCAGTTAGCTTATCTAGTTCTTCTCTGAACTTGTGCCAATTCGTACGCTTAGTGAAAAGTGATGGTTGTTTCTTTTTACATTTAACCTGTGAAAATATATTTATAATAATAGGCGAATGATCTGAGAATAGATCTAAGCAAGATGCCGGCCTCAACTTTTTTAGTGTCTTCCTTTTGCAATACGGAAATCGATGGAATCGGCATTCTTACCGGAAGGCCGGTAGGTTGGTTCACCAGTGGCTATCACCTTTAAATTATTGTCCCGTGAGCTGGGGTGTTTTGCGTTATAATCGCCCTCAGCTATGAACCTACTTCTTTGTAAGTAAACATTAAAATATTTTATCGAAAAAGAAGTTTGAAGATGTTGGTTCCTTAAACTTAGAATTAAACCTTATTGAATAGTTCGTATTAATGAAAATAAATAATACTCTTTTAACAATTTGCGACGTAAATTAACTTTTTAATTGAAAGAATAAACGGCTAATTAACATTAAACTACAGCATTTATTGCCTTGTTATTACGATATTTATGGATATATGTACATCAATTAAACTCAGATATCTGAGCCTAAATAGATAATAAAAAAATATTTATGTAATTATACTGATAGACAACAAAGTATTTGTAAACTGGGACAAAATTCCGTACGTATCAACTTTAATTCGTAGTTCAGTTAGTAGTGCGGTTAAACGTCGGCTTTCTGTAATAACGAATTGTGTCACATTTGTATTGTCTACATAAACGCACATGCGTCCACTATATTCTAAAATATTTTCCGAATCAAACGAGCCGTTATTTAGGGAATGCAAACAGACCTCCAACGCCAAATAGTAACTATGCTATAACAACGACAAAATAATTTTTTTATTGCCGTTTCTCGACTCCACGATACTATTTATAAGCTAGTGTGTACCTGTAAATGTTGAAATAACGAAGGAAAAATATGGGCGTTGGACCACCGTGCTTCTTTAGTATATACAATTTCTTTGCAAGAAAAAATTAAGCTCTGAATATTTAGGAATCGAGCGAAGAGTAACAACACATGTTTTTATAAAAATTACAAATTCCTATGAAAAATTAAAGATACTCACGACTAACAACAGTTCTGTGTAAATTAAGTAATGAGACTGACAACGTAGCTTTTGATATGGCAACACGGGAAGCACGGGGCATGAAGGGGCGACAAGTGGACATTGTGATACCCGTTCAGTGCAGGTTTGAACTCGATCAAGTTATTTGGTTGTCCGTTGTCGTTTCTTCCATGAACCTGGTTTTCGTAGTGTGTTCTACAAATGAAAGACATTAATTTCGAGCAACGGTGTGCTATCAGGTTTTGCTTAAGATTTGGGGAAACTGCAACAGAAACTTTGGCAAAACCTCAGCTAGCCTACGGAGACAGTGTCTTGTCAAAAGCCCAGGAGATGAGCCACGCAGCCCTACGCTTTCAACTGCAGGAACCGTTGTCAATGTCGACAAAATCCGCGATCTTGTGCGTTCAGATCGTCGGTTGACGGTCAAAATGATCGGGGAATAGTTGATTTTTTCTCATACCACCATTCATCAAGCTTTGGCCAATGAATTGGGAATGAGAAAGATCTGCTCGAAAACGGTTCCAAAAAATCTTTCGCAGGAACAAAAGTACATCAGGAGAGAAAGGTGCCTTGACTTTTTGGAATCGATTGAAAATAATGACATTTTTTTGGAACGTGTCATTACTGGTGATGAGAGTTGGGTGTTCGAGTATGACCCGGAAACAAAACGCCAGAGCATGGAATGTCAATATGTCAAATGCCAATATAAACTGGCCTTCGTAAACAGCTATTTATATTCCTTTTGAAGTGTTATCGCGCTGTTTTTTCTATACATACATATGTATATACGTATAAATGCAACGAAAAGATTGCCAGAAAATAATCAAACGTTTCCGAGCATTTGATAAATTTTTACGACCCTTTAATTAATTTTTCTCAATGACATCTTTTAATGTAATAATCAGTTTTTATACGGTATTTTACATAACATAACCTTGTTACTACCAACTTTATGTTGCAGATATATGTATTTGTGCCACACTTATTGTGTTTATCGTAACATTCATATGTTCACATATATTTTTCTAGCGAAAACAATGTCTGTAAATATTTAACAGCCGGAGACTTGGCAAAAACACCGGTTTAGTATTTATTAAATATCACTTCAATATGCGAGCTTCCAATGAGGTCAGATCTTTGTATAGCTTTTGAGAATATGAGATGTAGGTATCTGGTAAATTTCGCAATGTTAGTGTTATTTGGAAAAATATGTAAATACGCATAACGAGAATAGTTGCCTTTAAATATTAAGCGTGCCAAGAAACAATATTGTTTTGGATATCACTAATTGTACGTAATAAATGTTATGGAATAATTTTAGGTTGAGGATGTAGAAATACTTCTGAAATTGCTCGTTTAGGGAAGAACATGCCCTACTATGTAGTAACAGTTGCTTAAGTAGATGGTTTTTATTTTTACGGTTTCGATATACAGGGTGATTCGATGTAAGGATATTATTGGTTTTTCTTAAATTCTACATCGTCATTTATATTTTAATTGCTCCGTTAGTTCTCGCAGTGACAGTATAGATATTTTACCAGAAAATTTTTAATAGAGAATAACCATTAAATATTGAATCGAATCACGATTTTTACGATCATTGTAAATACATAATGGATTTTAATAACTTACAGAATGTTTGAAATCACAGAACTAAATTTCGATGTAGCATCTAAATATACAAATTGATGACTCTCAGCCGTAACAACCTCGCACCTTGTCGATATATACACAATTTGCCATTTAGTCTTGAACCTTATCAGTGTAGAGATGGAAGAATTTTAAAATGAGATACGATCCTTTGGTGGAGTTAATTTTATTATAAAATCGCGGTATTGCTAAGTGTATCAATCATATAAAGAACCATCACAAATGTTTAGAAAATGAAAGTTCAATCATTGTTGATGGGAATGTTAGTGTGTCAACCGGTTTTACACCTGGTCGGCCGTTATAACCATTGAAGAATGTTCTAAACGAAGCCAGCAACGAAAAATCAAGCAATTGCGAGAGAAATTCTCGGAATCTCTATGCTTTGACGAAGCCATCCAAAGAGCAAGATCTCTGGCTTCTGCCAAGAAAAGGCATTGGTTCTAATAACTGATGCCTTCTTATCTAAGTACCAATACGGTATACTAACAAAGTTTGAAAAGGAACTAGGGCGTGACATATTTTCGCCATGCGAAAAGGTAGTGGAGGTGAAGAAAAGTGTTATCTTCCAAACGTAGGAGTGCTTTAGAGAAAATTTTTTCGAGCCAAAGCTGAAACGAAATTGACCTTAATATCCAAATGGGAATGTAATGGGTCTCCTGGCCATTGTAAATATAAACAAACATTCGTTTGCGAAAATGTAACAGATGCAAATATGCTTCTGACGTCTGTTGTCCCCTCTGCGTGTAGTAAATTCATATAACCACAGGTGAACAATTTGGCAAAATCCAAGACCGGGCTCTACGAGATTCTACAGCCTAAGAATCAATACAGCAAGGGAAAGAAGGAGGTGTGTAGAAAGGAAATTGCCGAGTTAGAGATGCCAAAGCTTACTATCCTAGATAAAAACATTAATGTTCACCACCAACTACTTTTTACAATGCTAGACGGGAAAGTGGCACAGGCTGTTACAAAACAGTATGTGCAAGGCAAAGCAAATCTACTGCAAATTAACGATCTTGAACTTCTTCAAGCCAAAACTGAGTGCCATGATGCGATGAAATTGGGAATGTCTCCACTGCATACACGTATTACATTTATGGAGTGGATTTTGCAAATTGCTTACAATCAATCGTTTGTAGCGCGGAGGACGAACAAAAACACAAGAAAGTAAAAGGAAAGAAAATAGGAAGAAATTTAAAAGAACTTTGGGTCTCCAAATCGATATCGTGAAGTAAACCACGGAATCAGGAACGATAGAAACAATTTTTTCGGATTTTTTCAGGATTCAAAAATTCCATCAGAAATTACTGGAGTGAATATTGAATTGATCTATAGATTTGGGCAAAATGTGGAATATGTGGAAAAACTTTTGATCTGTATCCAAATTTCTTTTACATAATTTTGTATGTTGTTTTGTTTTATTAGTTAAGTGTTCACAAAATATTTTTTTTTAACTTTTGAATTCTCTTTTTAAAGTTTATCCCCTTAGGCATACATGCAAATAGCTTATTTTCCATTCATTCTTTATAATAAAATTAATCAAATTTAATTATTTTTAGCACTTCTCAAAATTCTCTTCGAAATTAAAAATGATATTGAACATTGAAAGTCACAATTTTTATTATCAAATAATGCACTGTAATAACCGAATGTGCCAGAGTAGAAGTAATGAGAATGCAGCATGGGTAAATATCCAGAAAGCGCTCATGCATTCTCTCCAACAACACCACACAACAGAAGAGTTTGGACGAATTTCAGACGAAGAACAAAGCATAAGTGGAATTAACCGAGTTCAAGTTGCCACTATAGAGTCCGGAGGACGAGCAGGAAGGTCGTATGCTGTCAGTTAGATATTTGAGGTGGTAACGGAAACAACGAATTAAATAAGAATAAACAAATTGCAAAGTCAGAAAAGTAATGTATTGTGTAAAAAAAAGATATTAAGCAAACGAGTGCAAAAGAAGGGGTGATTAGAGAAGTGTAGTGAGAAAGATTTGGAAGACGTAACGGCAAGACGAGAGAAGACAGAACAGGGTGGTACACATCACACACACATACAAAACGTATTAGATAAGGTATTTGATAAATCAATTCCTTCCTTAAAATTATATGTTATTAATTATATATTATTGTTACATTAAAATTTCCAAATTATATTTTCTAATACATCTGTAGGTTTTTTCATATTAATTAACCAGGTTACAATTTCTTGATTAAATCATTATGATTAAATTAGCAAGTGTCAGTTAATTGTCATTCGGAAGTTGCCCGGCTTGTGTCAACTTGACATAAATAAAAAGAATCCATTATTATTATTACTCATTATTAATTTAATTACCCATTTGTAACATTGCAGTATATACTTGCTTGCAGCTACTTAAAGTGTGCCAATATTATTTGTTGTGGCTTATATCTAACAATTATGATGATATTTAAAATCATTTTAAACCTTTACCTTCATTTCATTTCAAAACCCTATCCACCACAATTCGTCTTCCTACTCCCATGTCAAACTTGTGTGTTTAAAATCAACATACAGGCGTAAGTGCTGTCTCGACCAACGGTAAAAACCTTGACTTTTACAGTAACGTAAACAAGCCCCGGCTTAGGTTAAAATACACAGTGCGAAATATGTAAAAGCCGCAACGACGGTGATAAAACTTTATCTACAAAGTGAAATTTGCGTGGGCACCGATATAGTAATAATAATATTCATGCTTGGTTACGTTATTATCATAAGAAATCCATTGGGTACTATGTAACAGAATATCTCTTGACAAATTGTGTTATTGAAAAACGGACGTAATCTCTTGGTGTTCGTTAACATAGTGTCATGAATAAAATATTGTTTTTTTTTATGGCGATGTTTCTACTATAAGTAAGTACATGCGTTTGTTTGGGGATTAATTCAAAATAATGATAATAAAAAAAAAAAAAGATAAACTCGGATGTATTTTGCCCAATTAAGCATACGTAATAGGAATAGGAGGGACAAGGCATTTTTACGGCTTAAAATATATTATGACAAATAAAGCGTATTGTAGCAAGTGGAATAACGTGCAACGTTTTTACATTTAGGTTTGGCATTTGCCAGGTTTAAACTGCTTATAAAATGTAGTTTCTGATATGAGTTTCATTTGTTTCGTACAAGAATTGCTTGCTGGATGCCACCTTCTTGGATATTTTTTTTAACAGCAATAAGAGCCTAACTTTGCATCTTTTGAAAAACACATTTGTGCATATGTATTTGCCTGAGAAATAAAGTAAAATATATGATAAAAATATCTTATCCCAAAAGTAATGAAGAAAAGCGGCAAATAAAACAGCTCTAGCTCTAAATATATTGATATAAATTCTGATGTTGTCTTTCAGAAGTTATACCCTATGTCAAACTCCTTCTTTTCTGACCCTGATGATATATCCCCATTCTTTCTGAAACTTTGCAGACTGTCATTGATTGGTTGGGCCCATTTCTCTACTTTACAATCTTTCTCTTACTTCTGGAACTTTTCCACCCCAATGGAAATCCGCATTTCTGGTACCATTGTTCAAATCTGGTGATATTTTTGATATTCGGAATTACCGTACAATATGTGCTCTTCCATCACAGGCTAAAGTAGTGGAGTCAGTTGTAGCTTATAAAATTATATCTGCGTGCTCCACTAGTATACTCCCGGAACAACACGGATTTGTTCGCGGTCGTAGTACTGAAACTAACCTGTTGATCTATCAGCATTTCATTTTGGAATATCTGGAGAATGGTTCTCAGGTTGACTCAATCTACACAGACCTTAGCAAAGCCTTCGGCCTAGTGAACCAGCAACGCCTCTTATGGGAATTAAAAGCCTACTGCATCACATCTTGGTTTCCGTCCTAATGATTGGATCGTTCACAATTGGTTCGGATAGGTATTAGCATATCTGATCTTATTTCTGTTTCCCCGGTGTGCGACAAGGCAGCCATTCAGGCCCAGTTTTATTTTTATTTTTTATAAACGACATTAAAGATCGTATCAAGTATTCTAAATTTCTCCTCTTTGCGGATGACCTGAAATTGTTTACCACCATTTCTTCGTCATCAGATTGTATCAGATATTGACAGATCTTAACGCTGTTTCCACTTGGTCTAAAGACAATAACATGTTAGTAAATATAGACAAATGTAGAGAAAGATTGTTATTCCGTACTCTTACACATCTGAGGGTATCATTCTTGACCGTGTTTATCGGATTAAAAATTTGGGGGTTCTTTTCGACAAATCTTTGAAGTTTTAGTTGACATATTGACGATATCACCTCTAAGGCATAAGAGCCTTACAGGTGATATCGTCTGTGGTTTTATTAGACGTCAAACTCGAGATTTTACAAATATTATTGATAAAATAGCCTTGTTTGAGAGATTAGTTCGTTCTCTTAGAGTATTGCTCTATCATATGGAATCCATATAAGTCATTCCACTCGGGTAAAATAGAAAGGGTTCAAAGAAATTTGTTAACTATATTCTATATAAGCTTGATTTGACAAAAATCTATGCTCTTATCCAGAACGACTAAAATTACTAAACTTGCCATCTTTATCTTCTCCCTCTAAAACTTCCCTCATTAAACTCGGTTATAAATGTTTAAACAATTAAGTAGATTGCCCTGATCTACTTTCTCTGATTTCTTTCCGTATTTCTTGTCAAGATACTAGATGCATCAACTTATTCAAGGGCTACGTAAAACCTAGTATTTTTTAAATTTGTAGACTGATTATATACAGGCTGTTTACGGTCTTGTGATTTTATTTTCAAGGGGTGATTAAACATCTTAAAATAAGGTCATTAACGTAAAAAGTTGCATAATAAGAGAAATATTAATGTTAAAAAAATTGTAGTTTTTATTTTATTTTTTTATTGATTATATTATAGTGATGATCGTATTTTTATAAAAAGAAATATCTTAGAAATTAATGACTTTCTGTGACCAATGGCATTGCTTGTCTCGACTGTCCCAGAGACACATGAAACAAGAGAAGTTTGTGTATCCACCTTGTTGACCTAGAAGGAAGTTAACCATTTTCAAGTCAACACAAATGGGCCAGTTATGGGTCTTGATACTTAATTTTTTCTATTAATTTTGAAACATTTGTGTACCCTTCTTTCAAAATCGTCGAATGTGCAATAGGTATGGATCCATACTTGTTACCGTTATCAAGTAAAACACATTTTAAGTTTCTTTTGTAGCTGTCTATAAAAAGACGCCAATCACTAGGTTGGTACTTTTTTTAAACCCTACTGTTGCAAAATACTTCTAATATCATTACAAAAGACTAACTCCTTCTCTTCAGAAAAATACGGTAACAGATTCTTTTCTCGGGTACGATAAAAAGTAATGTTGGTTTCCGGACTAAGACATTTGTTTTCTTTTAAACGAGATGCTAAAATTTCAGACGCCTCTTTTGATAGGGGTTCAGATCTCTTACTAAGTCACTTAGTTCCCCTCGATTAAATCGTTGAGGTTCTGATCGGCTAAATATGTAGTCTGAATCAGAGTCTTCACTCGATGTATTGTATCGGGCTGATGTAGTTTTGGACCATTAGAGAATCTAGATGTGCTAGCTTGCACCTCACATGATTTTAGTTGAGGTCGTACAGCAGAAGATAGGTTAGGATATGACCACTTACTTCGATTTCCAGGATTAATTCCGTTTATTTTCACAACACGGAAGTAGCAATCGTTGTGATAATTTTGAGGTTATCGCCAAATCATGGGTGTTCCGAACTTTATTGCATTACTTTTTCTATTGGACCATTGTCGCAGACACAATACATTTCTGGCACACAATATGATGTACCCATGGCTTTTGTTGATTGCACAATGTTATTTTAAAGTACTGAAGATACGCCGTCTTTACGAAGTCTGATATAGGTTTTCGATATTTTTCAAAGATATATAATATAGCAAAAACAATCAGGATTATGCAAACAATGTCTTCTCGACAAAGCTATCCATATCTAAAACAACAAGGAAACATATCTGAGTGTCCGTTGAAACATAAAAATCAAAACAATTGGCAAATGCGGGTAGTGAGCTGTATCTCAAAAACAAAAGCTGTTAGAGAAACACTGTTGCCGGCCTGCGTATTCTATCGATTGCTTAAAACATTTAATATAAAATGTAGAAAACATTTAATATCTGCATTAAAAGTCGTTGAATTGACAACATTATTAGGCATAGTGTATGAATGTATAAACTGTTTAATATTCATAGCTTCTAAGAAATGTATTGAGTAACGCCTGTATGTTTACATGGCCATACAAGTACAACATCGTATCTGCATATATTAACGGCCAGAATAATAGCGGAGAATCGCGGAAGATACATAAATTATGTTCGGTATTTTACAATCTATCAAGTTACCTTTTGGCGTTTTAATACCTTAATGTATGCACACCTATCTCATTAATTCAAGCTTGACTCATTTCTGAAACTAATACACCACGAACTAATAAGAAGATTATTACATTCAAACGTACGTTACATCTGATTAATGCCATACCACAAAGAAAAAAAGCACGTAAACGATATTCAAATGGATTATTTAACCTTGACTCGGCGTTTTCTACAGTTATTGACTTTGACTTTTGCGTATTCTGCCGGGATAGATGCTCGAGCCGACCGTTGACGTGGTGGCGCGACAATTTTTCTCGTAATAATGTTTTATGTACATACAAATACCGGCGGGTAAATCTCCGTGTGAAAAACACGTTCTTCGGTTTCTAAAACGCAATGTTTACGATAGTATTCATATCGTTAAAACCTTGACATTGGAATGTATTGCGTGCATATATTTGCATACACACACACGTGATGAATATTAATTAAACTGTGTAAATTGAATGATTAAAAATTCAACTATCCGTGAGTGTTGTTTTAATTAAATCGCTTGAATATTTCCTTGGCCGTTCCTCGGTACACGTTTAGCTAAATTACGTGAGAGTTTGCATACATCTGGGAACTTTGGATCGGGGGCAACATAAAATTTGCTTACGCGCGTGCATAAATATGACGATAGCCAGTGTGATACCAGTGAACGCTAGAATGCGTTTATAAGTACATATTACCGAAGGAATTTGCTCAATTGCATTGTTATTTATGACGAAAACTGGCGGTGTTTTTTTAATGTTCGGACGTTACCAACATGATCGGCATATTTCCTATTGGTATGTCATTTATTTCATATTTGATACTATCACAGAAGCCTGTGTATGCAGAATAGGTTTCTGAGTATTTTCTTCTTCTAGATTGGTCTTCTAATAGGGGCTACAAATCAATCCCATATTTCACCTCCATAAACTATTATAGCTAATCAAGAAAGGAAGCGAACTAAAGTATCTTGCGGTGATAAAGCCCATGGTAAAGTTTTATAACAAAAGAAAACAGTTTATGCTTCAGATTGATGTCATCTATCGAACTATAGGGGTACCAATATTATTTGAAATGTAAATGTAATGACGTAATACAGCTGCAGAGTTTATTATGATTCAAAGAAGTTATATTGAAGTTATTTTCAAGGCAACCATTTCCGCTTATGTCATTATAGTGAATATGATTTAGATAATTAGCGTTAGCTAGTCTACATCAAAGATTGTTGACAACTCCAGAATTTTTTTCATCGTAGCGACGGGGACACATTTGCAATGTACTTTAATGTAATAATAAGTATTCAATGAGTGGCAACAGTTTCTGTTGCCACCTTTAAGTTAACCTAAGTTAAGTAGAGGAGGTTAACTTGAGCATCTATTCTACGATTTGTAAATATTACTTTTACATTAGGAATTTTTAAAGAGACTTACATCATTCTACGTTCTTTGATACTATTAAAGTTTTGAGAAACTCAACTGATTTTTATTCAGAATAATATGAAAAGTTTAGTGGCCCTTACAAGATACCTTATGTAAGTTTGAAAATTGCTGTATCCACTTTGTTGAAAGCTTGTAAATAAGGAACATAATTATAGATCTTATTACAAGTTTTCGTTCGTTTCTTTTTCATTTATTGATATTGTTATGGATTAATATAGATATTTCAGTATTAATCCATCTTTACTATTATTTTGATTATATAAATTAAAATCGATGTTGCTTGATTATCTGACTTATTACTTGCTTACTTGGCTGTCGTCCGCCTGGTTCGGTTGATCGTGCCTTCCACTTCGGCCACTAGGTCCTATTGTAGCGCCGATACCATTCTAGAGTTCATCAAACAAGTCCAAGCCCTTGAGATAGCTCAGAACCTTGTTCAGTGAGGAATTTTTCAGGTCAGCTAGGGAAGTGATATCCTTACCAAAGATTGAGTAGCTGATGCGGGTGGCCGCAGGACAGTGGCACATAACGTGCTCCGCTGTTTCTTCGTCCTCCATACGCAGCCGACATTCGGTTTCTTCCGATAACCCGATTCTGTGTAGGTGTTTTCTGAGTCTGCAGTGACTTGTAAACATGGAAGTAATTATTTTGACCCTTTTACGATCAAGTTTTAGTAATTCCCCGGTTTTGACATGATTGGGTGAAATGCAGTCCTTCGCATGTACCAAACCAGGAGAATTGCTCTAAAATTGGAGTACTTTCTATTTTAACCATCAGAGGCAAATTTGTCATTTGGCTTATAACACTTAATTCTGTAATTAAGAAATCTTTTCTAATTTGATACCCTTTGAGAATTCGATTTACTCCCCAAGTTTTTTCGATTCTTAGAAATTACGATTCTGTTTCTTGAATTTTCTTTGTTAAAACCCAACCTTTATCTGTACATAATTCCAAATTCCAGTTATATGTCTAAAAAAATATTGTAGCGATGCAAACAATATACCTATGCCATTTATTCGATAGCGGTTGAGCCTGAAGTATTTTCGTTCGTTAATACTCGAAGAAGCATTTGTAGTATTGTAAGATATAATAAATAACGGAAATCAGTTTAATGAATCAAATTCGATAGTCGAAGCATATCCGGATTAATTCTGATTAGTATTTTGAGATTCAACCGGTTAGGTCCAGAGTTGTGCTTCTGGTGTTGATGGTTGCCTAATTAATACTAGTCATTTTTCCGAAGATTGAATAAAAAATAAGTTCACTCGGCTCAGATCAAATACCTAGTTTGGTTCAAAAGATTGCTCACTTGTTCTTGTTCAGCCGTTACATACTATTTTTTAACTCTATACATGTTAACTGTACGTCTCCTACTAAATAGAATTCAGCCAGAAACGGTCCCATTTAAAAAAAATTACGACATTGGAAACAATTGGCCTGAATCAGTTTTATCAAATGTGGCCAAACTATTTCTATTCTGCTATACGGATTTATTACAACCGATCATTCGTCATTGCGTGGCTTTACGCAATGTGTCCCAGTCCTTAGACGAACAAGTCAATGTAATCTATACGGACATGTCTAAGGCATTTGATCGTATTGTTCAGAATGCTCTTCTCAATAAGATCTTCCGGTTTCGGTAATCCACTTGCCCAGTTCTTCCACTCCTACACGAGTAATCGCAATTTCTTTGTATATGAAAAAGGTTTTTTTTCGCCGTGCGTCCTATAAGATCAGAAACAACACAGAATTGTAACCTCTGCCCATTATTATTTTTACTTGAATGATCGTTACAAAAAATTATGGGTTGCGAAATTTTATTATTTGCAGACGATGTCAAAATGTTTTCTTCAATTGAAATCCATAAATATTGTTCAAACCTCCAGCCTAACTTGTCTCAGGAGCATAGTCTCTGTTTAAATCTTAGTGAAGTAAAACTATTGTGCCAGAAGTCCTCAATTTTGCATCATCATGCCGTAGACGGGACACTTTTAGATCTTGTTTTCAGAATGAAGGACCTGGGAGTTTTGTTTGATGCTGAACTATTCCTTGACGATCGTGTTGGTTCAATAGTTTCCCATGTAACAAAAGAAATAAGTATTATTACGCGTAACACTAGGCAATTCAATAGACATTGCACTTACGATATTCTATAACAATCAAACTCGTACAAACTTATTACCCAGGTTCTCAATTTCTGTTATGTGCAGTTCGTATAAGCTTGGTTGGCGACTTCACAACGTCTGCTTGATTGTGTATATTATACATTGTAACTAGTTAATTTGCATAATGTGTAATTCACTGTTATATGTATGTGTCATTATCGTATTTACTAGTTATTCTTATATTTGTTTCTGTTTTATTTATCGGTTCAAAACTGTTGGATAGTAAATGATTTATCTATTTATAAGCGGCTTATATGCAGCTAATTTTGGAATCTTCCGCATCCCAATCTCTACGACGCTCTAAAACCACCGTCCTCCAATCCTCCCTTCTATGAAGCTATGCTCATTAATTCCTTTTTCCAAACTCTTTCTGGGTCTTCCATTTTTTTCTTCTATTAGCAGGCTTCCGTTTCCAAACCCTTGGTGATAATCTGTCCTGGTCCATTCTCCTCATGTGGCCATACCACAATAGTTGTTTTCGTTCTATTTTATTGATTAATGCTGTATCAACATTATTTCTTTTATTCTTTCGTTCCTTTCGTGGTCCAATAATATCTTCTTAGAATATCGTCTCCAATACATATCTTTGTTGACATTATTCTATTTTTCATCTTTTTATTCAACGTCCACACATCACTTCCATAGGTAGCACAGCTTTCGACAAAAGAGTGGAACATCCGGGTTTTTGTTTTCTTTGAAATATTGTCATTCCACAATACATGGTGTAGTTGACTAGTTATAATTTTTTCCTTTGTTATTTTATTCTATGTGTCTATTTCATCTCTACCATCCGAATTTAACGTAACTCCTAGATATTTACACGCAATTGTCTTTTTTATCTCTTCATTTTCTACCACTAACTGTTTCCCTTGCGTACCGATTACCATATACCAGTGGTGGGAAACCTTTTTACCATTATAGGCCACATTTAAATTAGGCAGTAACAAAGGAGGCCTCATAAGTTGTAATACCGATAAAAGCGACTTTTGCGAAATTACTATAGTTTTATCAAGTACTTGTAAAATATAAGAAATAACACAAGAAACATTAAGTCATTTATTTATTATTTAATATAAAAAGCTACTATTTAAAAACACAATGTATTCACATCGTGGTAACACATTAACACAGGGTCTAACATTATTCTCTAATTATATCTTTTATTCAATTCTTAGCTTCATAGATACTGCTATAATTTTGTATATTTCACTGTTGGTATTTTTATTTATTTAA
>JARFOC010000010.1:537287-547997 GCA_031763485.1 Osmoderma eremita
ATGATTTTTTGTCTTCAACTATATAGTATTGATTATTGTATTTTCTATATATAGTATTATTATATTTTGTATTTTTTGTGACTTATTTCAGGCTTATACAGCATATTGTTGTTATTACGTGTACTGCTATTGGAATAAATTGTATCATTATTATTATACAACTCGGATACTTCAAAGTTATATAGGCAGTCAATTTGTTAAACTAACTTTAAACGATAAAATTTAGGTTCATCGGAAATCAGGAATTTATGAAATAGACTTCAGAGAATGTAACGTAAAATATATTGGGCAAACAAGGGCGACCGATTTTACCTCATTTTAAAGAGCACATTGCTCATTTTAGAGGTGATAGACCAGAAAAGTTTGTATTGCCCAGTACATTAGGTTAGTGAAGCAAGTCCTTAATCGTTGGAGAATTGGATAGTTATGAGAGTATTTATATTTATATATGAATTGGGAACATATCTGTTGGTATCTCGTGCGGAGATTGTTGGAAAACTTTTACTTTAAATCTAGGAATGGTTAGTTTGAAAGAAAAGTACATTCATGAGTGGGCACAACAAAACTTACCTGTGACAGCAAATGAGAAGCATCGATCCTTTGATCTATTATCTCTAACAGAAGAGTGACGCAGTAACGTGCTCTTGTTTGTTGCAATAAAACAAGGCTGTATCGTTCAAGTAAGTGAACAAGGTTTATGAAAAACGTGTCGATTCTTAAATATTCAAGATGTTTCGCCTTTTCGCGGACAGCCTGTGTACGTAAGTATACTGCCATCCGCTTTTGCTTACAGCAGAGCTGGCGCATACATCGATAACTACTAAACTTTCATATTTCCCTTGTACATTCTATGCACGAGATATTTATTTAGAGGTAATACACACAAAGTACACGCGGAAATGTATTATTATCGGTCTTGTCATATTCTGTTTGTCATTATTGTACGGCGCAGTGCTTTCAATTAGCGGCAGCTGTTCGCGGAACTTAGTTCGAGCGCACTGCACACAGTGCTTTATTACTGGAGACGTTAATTTACTGGCGAAATGCGTTTCGGATTAAATTAGAAGCGCTCCGAAGATCACCACTGAGTTGCTCCGCTTTACAATATCAGGTACGTTGGGTCTCGGCGACACAATGCCATAGCGTCTGCGTTAGAATCGATGGTGATCGATATTGGAACGGTTAAATACTAGACTGATAAGGGACTGAAGTTCCCATCTACTACTTTTAGCTTTTAGCTTTAGTTCTAAAGAAGAATTCCTGAATCCGTCCCAGCATAACATCTGCATAAGTTACGGTGAATTGAATAGTGGTCGCGAAGACACCGTTCTATATATGTATATGCAACTTGGATGGAATAGACCGGGCTATAAGAATTACGTGGACTAACATTGAATGGAGAGCCCCGTTAATTGAAAAGAGTTCGTGCAAAAGTAAGAATTATGCGAGTTGCTGTTCTTCGCATATGCATGGGCACTGGGTTCAGCAGGAGATTTAACGTGACTCTGTTAGATATAGTTGTTAGTCACGTTAGTTTGTTAATAAATGCCTATGTTAATATTTAATAATGCACTACTATGCTGTGGAGGAGACACTACAAGTGATAGAACTATATTATGATGGCAATTCGGCAAAGTTACGTCGGACAATACCCAACGGTTTTTTAGGCTGAAATCTATGCTATTGACATGTTTGAATAGATACCCCAACACAGATCAATCAAAATTCTCAGTTACCTTCAGGATATATTTAAAGCATTGGTGAACAAATGCGACTCTAAACTGATCTAGAACTGCAAAAAACCCATTAAATACTAACAAACTGCTTGCAGGGAGTTTCCAGGGTCTGGAACCTGCAATTGGCATATCAACTTCGATAGCCAAACAGCAAATAAGTTTAAAACAGAAAGTACTCCCATTTTGGAGCAGTTCTCCTGGTTTGGTGCATACGAAAGAGTGTGTTCAACAGAATCCGGTCAGAACTAGAGAATTATTTGAACTTGATCGTAAAAGGGCCAAAATAATTATTTCTGGTTTTACAGGTCACTGCAGACTCAGGAAGCACTTACAGAGAATCGGTCTATCCGATAAAATGGAATTCCGACTGTGTATGGAGGACGAAGAAACAGTGAAGCATATTATGTACCACTGTCCTGCGGCACCCGAATCAGGCAGTTGACCTAAAGGAGACCTCATTGAACAAAATGTTATTTAATGAGGGGCCGTAGCAAAAGGGACGATTAATCGAACATGGACGATGACATCGCACACATCAAAGGCTTACACCTCGTACAACCAATCGATAAATGAATAGGAGATTTAGGTTTTATGAAGAATCCATACTCACACTAAGGATACAATGATTTATCTAAAGCAGACAGGCAATAAAAACAGGCTATATAAATCTAATCTTGAAACGAACATTTTAAATTGTATCACGGACCACATTTCCACCATCTTACGTGTGGGTGCAACGAAATACTATAAATAAAATAAGCCGTATTCACATACAAGTCTATCCGTGACACACTATTCCATAACTACCGGTCTGATACATATGTTCACATTTCACAGTCTTTTAAGTGTGTAGAATTCACTTCAAACTGTGTACGTGTCCATTTACCTTTTATATACTTTTTATGGTGCCAACAACATAGTGTGTACTAAAACGAGGACATAACTATTGTTAGCTGTAAACATGGTCGAACAGTTATGACTATTTTATTTTAGAAACTTGATTTGATAAGGCGATCGGTACTGTGTATCTGTACAAAACATATATATGTATAGGTAAGGTGTAGGTGGACGCTTTTACGACCTAACAATCCTTATAGATATGAAAATATCGGGTCAATACGTAATTTGGTGAATGTAAACATAAAGAGATAAAATAAATGTTTATATTTTTGGTACAATCTGCGATCTATAACTGCGTGATAACATTGTTGTTTAAGCAGTGAGTCCAAATCAGCCTAATAAGGAGAAAATGTAAAATATCTAGGCGTCATATTTGGCAAGACATTAACCTGGAATCCACATTTGGAAAAGGTATCCCAGAAAGCAAGGCTGTACTTATGGTCTAGTCTCAGGGTATGTGAAAGGTCTTGGGGGCTATCCACAAAACCTATTCACTGACTGTATGTGACAGTAATACGCCCGACCACTTATGGGGTAGTAGCTTGGTGGCGGAAAGCCCAACAAGCTATTGCCACATCAAAATTCACATCCATACATAGGACAGCGAGCAAGGCAACTACGGGAGCAACCTCTTCCACCCCGTCTTTGGCATTAGAAATTCTTCTGGATCTCCCGCCTATACATATTGTTTTGGAAAGGGAGGCCAGATTAACCACATTTCACCTTTGACGCATAGCGAATTAATCGCCGCGTGCCCATGTATTCTTGGCAAATAAGCTGCTAAATACGGTTATCTCCGACGGCATGATGGGAATGCCAACTGAGTTGCTGTGCGCACGACACATGATCGATACATTCTTTACTACCTCCTATCCAAACAGAGAAGAATGGATGTGTAACGCAACCAAACTGACCCAAGCAGACACCTGCTGGTTTGCGGATAGATCGAAACACACAGCAGGGCGTTGGCACAGGAATATTCTGCAGTAACCTGAGAGTTGAAAAACACAACAACCTCGGGCAGTACGGAAGAATTTTTCAGGGTGAAATCTATGCCATTGAGATGTGCTCAAGAAAGATTTTGAACACTCCCTCTTTCAAGGCAACGAGACAACCGACATTCTTGCAAAAGAGGGACCGGTCATTGGCGTATCAACTTCGATAGCCAAACGACAAATTTGTTTCTGGTTAAAACAGAAAGTACTCCAATTTTGGAGCAATTCTCCTAGTTCGGTACATACGAAAGAGTGCATTTCGCCCAATCATGTCAAAACCTGAGAATTACTGAAACTTAATCTTAAGAGGGTCAAAATAATTGCTTCTGTGTTTACAGGTCACTGCAGACTCAGAGAACACCTACAAGGAATCGGGTTATTAGAAGGAATCGAATGCCGGCTGTGTATGGAGGCCGAAGAAACAGCAGAGCACGTTATGTGCCACTGTCCTGCGGCCACCCGAATCAGGTACTCCATCATTAGAAAGAAAATTACTTCCCTGGCTGACCTGAAAAATTCCTGATTGAACAAGATTTTGAGCTACCTCAAGGGCCTGGACTTGTTTGATGAACTCTAGGATCTCATCCGCTCTACAATAGGACCTACTGGCCCAAGTAGAGGGCACGATCAACCGAACCAGGTGGATAACTTCTCTACATCAAGCAATCAAGTAAGTAAGTAATTGCTTCTGGTAGCTGTTCTGTTTTTCATTATTTATGCATTCCTTTACTTATTCCAGTGTTGTCAGTTCTTCTGAAGAATATGTTCTCTTATTTGTTGGCGATTTATTATTTTTTCACCTTCAACATATAATAATGTACAAATACAATTTCTTTATTTTGCAGATACAAAAATCCATTCAGTTATACCTGCATTTTCTTACTACAGCTTAGAATTCGAACAATGCACAGCTCTATCTCAACGCATCACTAACAAGCACTCACGCAAAAGAAATTTGCCTGTTTCCAGTAAAAATAGGAACGAAGCCCCTTTCAAACCCAGATCGAATATTACTGGACGGAGCAGCAGTCTGCTCCTGCAGCGCTTATTATTTCACGTACTTTGTGTGCGAAAATAAAAATGTATGAAGGCAACGAGTTCCCGTTTAGTAATGGATTTTCGCTCGCCCGGTGATAGCTAGAGATTTCTGTTCGACCAGAAATCCCGTCGAGTCGAACACGGTCCGTGCCGACTTTCCAATGCAGTTCGTGCAGCGGCCGACATCCGCATGAGGTCGCTCGTGATGTTCGTGTACGCGATATCCGGTAATCTTCCTTCGATCTTTCCGTGCTCCTCCGGCTATTGTTTTGTCGCTGTTTCTCTTTCTTTCTTTGTTTCGTCAACAACACAGTTAGATACAATGTCTACGGGAGCTTCAGGAACAGAACATCGGGTTTTAAGTATAAAAGTGAGCAAAAATTTACCCCTTTCAGGACGAAATACGAAATAAAATTGAAGCTATTTCAAGCAATAATAACGATAATAGTATTGATATATAAATCACAGTTACATGGAAATGAAATAATTTCGAATGTACATAAAGTCATTTTCATGTTAAATAATTTGCCCTCATTTGTTTAGTGCTATAAAATTGTACTAATTAAAAATTGTTAAAAACATACGACAAATTCTCTTTCTATGTTTAGGTGGGATCTATATATTGTCTTCAATACCGCTACTGCAGAAAATCTGCTTTCACGCAGATGTAATAATAATAATTTTCCCTACAGGCCGTGAAGGCCTAGGGCTAATAAAATACAAATATTAGGAATTTTCTTGAAGTACTCTATGAACCTCATTTCTCCATTTTCGTCTGTTTCCTACCAGTAGATAAACTAGGGGGTTTCTAGGGCAATTTCCCCAGAAGAAATACATTGGGCAAAAAAACACTACCCTTCCGCCATCTTGGATTTCATGATCCGTTCTGTCCCAACAGATAACCATTCCATTACAACGGGTGGCTGTTTCAATATATCGGCGAGTCGTTTCTGCCACAATAGATAGCCGTTCAATTGCAACGAGTATTGCAACGGCTATTCGTTCAATTGAACGGCTACCTGTTGTGGTGGAAACGGCTGGTCGATATATTGGAACAGCCACCCGTTGTAATGGAACGGTTATTTGTTGAGGCAGAACAGATCATGAAATCTAAGAAGGCGGAAAAGTAGTATTTTTGGGCCCAATGTATTTCTTATGGGGAAATTGCGCTAGAAGCCCCCTAGTTTACCTACGCCTACCATCTCCTTCCAATTTCCTATTTTCATTTTTCTTTTAGATTCTTCCACTTTATTCATCGATCTCTCTCTTGGTCTCCCCTTTCTCCTTTTCCCTATTGGGAAAGGGCTGGTAAGGGCTAACTTTGGTAACCTTTCTCTGCTTAGTCTTTCTACATGCCCCAGCCACCTTATTCTTTGGGCTTTGGCAAACGCTACGATATTGGGGCTTTCATATGCTTCTTCTACTTCTAGATTCGTGCGTCTTTTCCATCTTTCCTCGGATCTTACTCCTCCATATACAGCACGAAGCATTTCTCTTTCCCATCTTTTTATCTGCTCCTCTTTCACCTTACTCAGGACCCACGTCTCACAAGCATGTGTGGCGGTAGATCTTATGGCGATTTTGTAGATCCTCACTTTTGTTTTTTTTTTTGCACATATTTTAATTTCATGAGACTCTGCAAGTTTCCGTATTTACGGCTTCCTCTTGCAATACTTGCCTGGGTTTCTTGTTCTTCACGCCAATTTTCTTCAATATTAACTCCCAAGTAGACAAATTTACTTACTCTCTCGAAAACAGGTTTTTTGTTGTTTTTTTGCGCTCACCACCAAGTTATCTTCTCCTCTCAAAGGGTTTTCTGTTGATCCCATAACCTTATATTTAGTTTAATTTCGATTTATTTCCAGAAAAAATTTCCTTGCCTCCTGTTCTAGTCGGATTGTAATTTTCCTCAATTAGTTTTTTGATTTTGTGATTATTGTTAGGTCATCTGCGAAGGCAATAATCCGGTGATCATTATTAAATATGGTTCTCCCAGTCTTTATTTTGCTATTTACGCAAATAAGACGTAGGAAATGAAATTGTTTGTCATAGGTGACTCAAAATGCAAACAGTGCTATATTAACAAATTGACTTTTAAGTGAATATATTTCGGTTAAATAAAGTTAGTTAAAATGAAGATACGATAGGAGGAAATATTGGCATGGAGCCTGATGAATTTCAATTGCTGCCCGATGCAATTGCCGACGATTGTTATTCGGTAGATTTCGAATATAGATATTGTGATGGAACCTGTGGTCGATTTGTTGACAATTCATATTGCGAATAATAGACGATCCGACTTTGACAATATTAGCAAAATGTATTTTTAAATGAACCAAATCAATTAGTGGATTTTGAACATTGCTTTCTTCGATTCCGCTTAGAATATCGTATAAGAAAAGTATTTCTAGCTTCCTTTCTCTTTAGTTTTCTTACTGGTTAGCATTGGAAACTATATCCTGCAGGATAAGTGTGAGTGTTATTTGCATATTTAGTTGGTTGGAGTTTTGTCCGGTGTCTCTTAGTGAAGGCATTTACGGCTAAGAAACGTTTTATTTGGACCAAACACGGTACGACACTTATATGTTTCATTATGGTTCCTGGACTAAGAGCGAGAAGGATTAAATATATTGCATTATAATTCCACACGTGGCATCTGTGGATCCTGTGTGGACTATCATGAATATAACAAGTTTCCTGTTTGAAGAGTGGTTTGTGCACAAGTTACTACTTACTTTACCCATAAAAAGTATGAACTTCCGAAATATCTAATTTATCAAACATAAAATTGGAAATATCAAAATTTTTGGGGGAATATGTATTTTGAATCTGTATATTGAAGATTATTCAATAAAAAACCACTCCTAGATATTTTGCATACAAAGTAATTTACAAGCAACATGCATTAATTACAAGCAACATAGAGTTGATTCGGAGTTTAGTAAAACAACAAATTCGTGGCGGAAATACTAGCTCTAGATTTAGCTAAACAACAATAATGCCTTGACTCCGTGACAATATGCTGCTTATAAAACATCTGTTAATATTACAGATTCTTATAAACATTGTAGTCAACGAAAATTGAACCATAGTGTTATAGTCAATTTGATAAGAAGTATTTTATCGGATTAGCGACATGCTCACTACACTCGGAGTCACGGTTTCGTACCCACTATACTGCTATCAGTGTTAGGTTTTCCCAATTCCTTTGGCAAATACAAGCACCTCGCGAACACAGAGTCCCCCCTATCCTGTCATTCTCGACAACGGACGCCAGTTCGGTGTTTTCATATGACGCCAGTAATCTATTATTAATGCCATAAGCTTGTCCTATGCAGTAATATTAATTTAATGCATTGTCATGACTTGGTATCTATAAGTTGGTGGCGTCTTTTCCATATGCACAAAGGAAATGAATGACTCTCGGGAGACCTACCACATGCCCCGCACCTTGTGTCATCTGTTTGGAGACCGCACATCTCTTTTAGATATACTAGGCTGGAGCACACTCCACTTTGCCGGACTATGGTATATCCTTCGACTTCAGAATACAAACCTGAAGATCCCAGGAAACCAAAAGTAAGTTTTTTTTGATAACTGTTCCTGTAGCACAGCTCATGCAGGACTTTGTTCTGATGTTGTAGCATGAGTTTCCTCTCGGGCGATTCAGGAGTCTGCTCAAGAGACTGTACAGGAGCAGTGTTTTTTAGTTCTCGATGTTGAATATTATAAAGTTATTATTATTATTATTATTAATTTGCACAGAATCGCCCTAATTATCAAAAGGTGAATATGTCATTTTCAGAGTTCTGTAAACTTATTCGTATCTTTAAAGATCTGTAAGAAATGGAACAGGATTTACCCGCTAGTCTCGTGGCAGGACGTTGTAACGCTATATTCTCCGTTATGACTATATGATTTTTTCCACTTTATAACCCATTGCCTACAATCTTAACTCACTTAAAAAAAACTACCGCGTAGTATTTTATTGTCATTTTATCGCTCTTAAAAAGAGCAACAAATCGAGTTTCACTCTTCTCTCGTATCCACGTTTTACTGTCGCGTTTATGGCTCGTAAAAGGCAAGACGCAGCGAGTGCCACGAGTCGACGTCCAGCAAGGCCGCCGTGCCGTGCCTTCGGTGTCCATCGAATTATTCTCCCCCGGCTCCCACCGCCGACAACAGGACACGACAACCAATCTAATTGAAAGAACCATAAAATCTAATGAAATTTCTTTTAACGCGCGCAATGGACAAACAAGCGACATCACGGCAACGATAACGGCAACTTTGACACCGCCACAGACGTAAATAAACAAATGGACAATCAGTACACGATCGATAATAGAGACAGAAACACAATGCAACGAGGTAATTCCGTAGCTGTTCAGGGAACTCGATTACGTCTAGATTGAGTTTAAACGATGGAAAGATAGAGAGGTGAAGATACTGTAGGTACTGAATAATATTAGTAAGTGCTGTTATCGTGGCGAATTCCCAGTTGCGAAATTGTTTGAAAGTTAGAAGGGGAATTAAATAACTTAACTAAATGTAAGATCATAATTAATAAGGACAGTGGTTGTCAAAATAAACAGTACCGAAAATTACAACTGAAAATACCCTAAAATAAATGAAATTTATCCTTTACAATCCGTTAGAAGTTTTGACTTTTTAGTCAAAATATCATCCGATAGGTACACTTGAAGAAAGAACTATCCGGGCAGACGAGACAAGTCGAGCGAGAGAAAAGATACAGGCCATACATGTAACTACAGCCAAGCAGCTGTTTTTAGTAGGGAGTGAATGGGCATATCTACTTTATATTTCAAAAAGTATATCACTTGTTCGTCGGCGTTCAAGGAAAACCCAAGATTGCATGGAAATAAAAACAAGCAATAAAAACTTCAAAGGGATAACACTTAATAATATATACACCATAATATATTTTGCATGTTACTGATCTGACTTGTGGAACCCCAAGATTTATAATTTTATAAATTTTATCTAATAGTCTGATATTCATTTGCAAATTTTATGTTTTGACACATGCATTTCTATTAAGAAAAGAAAAAACATTTATACTCTTTTAATAATACTACATAAATATATTCTATATTATACAGAGTACGTTTG
The DNA here is from genome assembly GCA_031763485.1 of Osmoderma eremita. Lineage (NCBI taxonomy): Eukaryota > Metazoa > Arthropoda > Insecta > Coleoptera > Scarabaeidae > Osmoderma > Osmoderma eremita. The sequence goes on from JARFOC010000010.1 coordinate 547,090, forward strand.
TCCAAGAAAATAGAAATCGGAATCATCTGCATATATAATGTATATCCCAAAATAAAATGAGAGATAAATATTACACACATTGAGTAAGTCAGTTTTTTAGTATTGTAGTTACGAAAATCTAATGAGTATCCAAAAAAAAAAAAGATGTTTTGAATAAATGTATGCATTTTAAAATTTAGTGAATCACTTCTGGATGGTTCCCAGAATCAGAAATTTGATTTGATTCGTTGATTACTTTACTTATTGGGGACTTTAGCTTTGGTTTTCATCGTCCTGAAGTCGACTTCCCTAGTTAGCACGCATTCATAATTATATCGTTTGGGTCGTTAGGAATTATTAGAAATCGAAACAAGGGTCATACCACAAATTGTGAATAAAGTGGATTTATCAGTAACGAAATGTTAAATCAGACTATAAATGTACACATTAAAAAATTATGTAGACAATAATTAATATAATAACGTTCGAAAAAGTCGTAAATGAGGTAGAGGGGAAAATGATTTGAATAAAACAGAAATTCCGGATTGCAAATAAGTTCATTAATAAAATCAAAATAAAAACATCTCGAAAATATGTAAAATTAAAAAAAAAGAAACAAAACAATTCTAGAAGCTAAATAAACAGTAAAAACAAACAAAGCAATTCTAAAAACGCCATAACAAATGCTTAACAAATTAACTATATAAATGAAATAAATATAAAAACAGCAATAAAATAATATATAAATCAAGATAAGTAAAATATTATAACAAAAGTTAATAATGGGTGTAATAACCGTTACTATTAATGACTTCTTGTAGCCTGCGCGGCATGGGGGCTACAAGGTTTGCGCAAACCCAACTAGCACAATAGGTATCTGGGAACGTAATTACGACTATTAAAATGACTTTGAAGTATCTCGCGACATA
>JARFOC010000010.1:556994-568517 GCA_031763485.1 Osmoderma eremita
TATCCGAGTTCCAGCACTGCTGTGAGGAATGGAAGAACCGTCTCCAACGCTGTGTGGCTTCCCAAGGGAGTTATTTTTAGGGAGACAACGTTTAATTGTAATTATAGTCATATAAGAACATTTAAAAATATCAGTCTCATTACTTAATTTACACACCTCGTATATATCCTGTATATAGACACTGTTTAATACGTGTGTTATATTAAATTTTTCTTTCTGGTAATAAAACTGTTCAATTACGCTTAAACATCATAACAACGGTGTGCAAGTCTGAAATTAGTTTTGGTAACTCTGGTTTGAAATCCCGGTTCCTATCATCTTACCAGCGTGACATTGAAATTACCTTGCGTAATGAACTCCACTGGAAAATGCTGTTCATCTCTGTGTTCGTAAAATTCTTAGACGTGTGTACAGTGCTGTGCAATGAAATCTGGGACAACTCTACCTGCCAATGTCTAGTTGAGTTGTGCAAAAAGAAAACTGGGGCATCTTATATCCAAAATCTGGCTTCAAACTATATTTTTCTTATTGGTAGGTATATAAAAATTTGACCGCTTAGTAAAACAAAATTTAAATAAAATGCGAAATCTAAGAATTGTTTTAATAGCAGAGCACAAAGAGTAACAAAATCTGTGTATATACATTCAATGTTTAGTCATATTCCCGTCTGCAGAAATGACTTGATTTAATTTGTTTGCCAAAGAACGGATTAAATTCCTTGTTAGGTGTTCATTATTAGTTGGTGTTCTCCATTCTTCTTCTATAACCTCCGCACAGTTCTTCCGTGTTGCGAGGCTGAAGATTTCTTTTGCGAATATGTTTATATTCTATATATATGTGTATATATTATCAACAGTGATGTACCTACACGTGAACACGAATTCGTTTCCTCTTAATGGTAACCAGCACGCGTATTCAACTCGTAATAGACATGCGATAACGATGCCATACCACAGAATGACGTCCACACAAAGATCTATGGACTATTGGGGCGCGAAACTTTATAATCATTTACCGGATTGTATTAAGCCTCTGCCACCAGCAAATTTTAAAAAACGTGTTAAAGCAATATTGTTAAACAAGCCCAATAGTGTGTTTTATGTAGTTGTTTGTCTATTTTTTTTTCTTTGATTTTTTGTTCTTCTTTGAAGAGGAAATAGGATCTTTTAAATTTGAAACACCTATTCTTCAGCAGGTTGTTGATTTAGAAGCTGGGACAAATGTTTCAGCAAGTTCTGCAACAACCTCGCTGTAGTAAAAGGATTATTTCTTACCTAGATTAGCAAGGTCGAATTTTCAGCTGCTTCTAGGACGCTCATAACCAATTTTCCTTGTTAAAGAGCAGTCCTGCACCAACCGCTTTTTTCGCATTAAAGAGGGCATTTTTATTTGCAATTCTTCGTATTGATCGGTTGGTCTTCTTCCGTTTTAGATACAATTCTTTCATAAGTTGGTTTAATTGTGGAGGCATCTTTTAATATTATCTAAACTTCAATCAAAAGTAATCTCGGAAAAATTAGACACACGTGACACAGACAGGAGATTAAGTCATTTGACATTCCATGACCACGAGACCCTAATTACACAACTGGAAAGTATTTGTCACAAATTTTTATGCATAAACTGTACATATACACCGAAAAGGAACGAAATCTTCATAAAATATAACGAGCGTTGTATATCGAAGAGTTGGGATTTATCAAAGCCACCTGCGATATTATAAACCGTCCAGCCTGGCAGTATTTATATAAGGTCAGTTTGTCGTCGTGATATTTAACCCACCTCCAGTCATATCCGATATCTTAAAACCAGCCAGTGTGAAATTGTTGTTTGCAGTGATGGTATGGTCGACGGTGTAATGCGCTTCAATTTCCAATTTTTTCTCTTCTCTTTTGGTTTTCCTTTTGACTGACCAACGGCATTGCCTTTTATCGCGAACATCAACGTCGAACGGCCCTCAGCCATGAATTATACAGCTCGAGGTAGCGCGAGAGTGTTGTGTGCGCCGCGAAGCGTAAAAGTAAGGAATTGTCGGCCGATGGAAAATTCAAGAAAAGTCGCGAGTTCCTGTATCCTGGTCGTTCGGTCTTTATTCGCAGACGATTTCCTCTCTATAAGGCAGCAAAACCAAATGAATAAAGCTTTGTATTAATAGATCTCATAGTATTCGACTCTTAATATTCAGTATCCAGAAAGTCTTTTATAAATGAAATTTCTTCTAATTAGAATCTTGAGAATATTACTTCATGGTTTAAGGATTATGCTGGAGTTATTTATCAATATGTTGCCTCACGAACTTCACGAGGGACCCCATGAACCTATCGGGGGGCACGACGAATCTCACGAAGGTCCGACGAACACCTCCAAGCCAGAGAGATCCTCCCGAGGGGCACACGAACCCCTTCAGAGCCCCACAAACCGTTCGGAGGAAACAGAGAATTCCACGAGTGGTCTATGGTTCCTACCAGGCCCCACGAACCCCTCAAGGGACACAGGGAACCATTAAAAATTTTAAAAACTAAAAAAATTAAATGTAAAATAAAATTTATTAAATTATAAATCTACGGTTTGTTTTCAGACATTGAAACGAATATTCAATGCGACTGACACGTACAGAAACGAAGTGATCAATAAACAGCGAATTAAATAATTTACTCTATTAGTTGCGATAGTTAATGGTATTGGTAAAGAAGTAGAGCACTATAAATAGTTTTAATAATTAATTGACTTATTTATTCTTTAGTTTATTTCCTACTGAGTGCCCCGAGTCATAGGTAGGCCAGTTTCACTCAAAAGAACCTATTTCCTAAGAGAAACATCTGCGTTAGTTCATAAAGAAATGTGTTGATATGGATGATACCAAATACTTAGTATTCGAATTGAAAGTTAGTGTATACAGGTCAAAAAGTTGTACATACAAGAGATAAAAGGATATTATTTTTTATACCCGTTGTTTTTTTGAGGAAATATTCAAAGTATACTTTGCGGCATTAGTTGTCTTTTGTTATTTGTTTGTATCCTAATGCAGAGATTTAACACTGCGGCCTTGAGGCCTATTGTATCACTCTACATTAGGTTTGTGTAAATGTGTATTGTGTGTGAAGTGTATGGCTTGTTACTGCGTCTCCTCACCGTAAGAGGGCAGCAGTGTTGATTTATCCCTAACACAGAAGTGTACCGGGAGGGGTACCGATCACCCTTGCTGCAACCGATCTTTATAAAAATCTATTGCTTGCGGCACAACAGAAATGCCGCATTTAGAGTTTCCTAGTGTTATATTGAAAGTTAAAAAAAATTTCGGCATAGTCTTTGTACTCCAAATTGAGAGAATAACCAAGTAGACAAAATCTAGGAAATCACATTTTTCTTCTGAGGAAATTATGTAAAATCCAAAGTTCCAATAATATTCAGGAAATATAAAATTAAAAATTTGACATTGGTTGCATCGTACACGTGATGATGCCATCACTATGCATTATTTTTTTGTTATTGGTTACTTGAATTATAATAAGGTAGATGAGGTCCAAATTTGTGGATGTACATATCTGGATCTCGCTATTTAACCTTGAAATGTACCTAATAGTCAAATTGCAGTAGTATACATTTGGTGTAAACTCTGCACAGAGTATTTTAAATTTATATTACAATTCCTTTAGTTGTCGGTAGTTCTTTTCGTTTTTACTTATTGTTTAATCATTATCGTTATTCGTTTTATTATTGTGTATTTCGTGTGTAAAGATTGACGTGTCCCGAATCAATTATTATTTTGTTAACGGATGTCGAGCAAAAATGAGGCGTGTGTGTACCTCATGCTTGTGCTGCGGCGTAAGTAGTTCGTGCTTGTGCTTGCGCGCAACTTCGTGCTACTTCTAGAGCCAAGTTACAACTTGGCTTTTATAAGTACTCTCTGGGGGGAGGGAGAGGGGGTGTAGCTCATGCTTGTGCTGCGGCGTAAGTAGTTCATGCTTGTGCTTGCGCGCAACTTCGTGCTACTTCTAGAGCCAAGTTACAACTTGACTTTTATAAGTACTCTCAGTAGGTGAATAAAATTATTGTTAAAGTTGGTTGGTGCGTTATTGTGTTTGAAAAATAACTAGATCTAACAATTTTGTGCGGCAGGAGTAATCCGAACAGTGTGTTTATTGTATTCCGTCTGGTAAGCGAAAAAAGTTAATTCCAATTGTAAATATAACTTTCAGGCATACGTTAATCGAAACCGCCAATGCGTGTTTTTTGCTCAACTTGTGCGCTCATTTTCTGAACAGAATTATAGTTGGATATAGAACATGTGCTACTTAAACATCCGCACGACAGAATGCATACCCTTTTTGGCACATGACATTATGCGAAAAAAAGCTTGTACAATAATGAATAGAATTTCGGGTGGCATTATGCATCCTGTCATGTTCGAAATATATGACATTTGGCGCGGTAGTTTAGTTGGGTTCGCAGTCCACCAGAGGGATACGCACGCAATTTTAACGTTAAGTGTCACATCTTTTCTTACTATATTGTCTCTGACAGATATTAAAGAACTTCTATTTCGCTTTATAATAATAGTCCCCTTTAACAAGCCTCCTGGCTCATAGGGGAAGGCAGCGTGTTGTCTGCCATGGTTATTAGCCATTTCGGTACGCTAGGACTGTAACGTGGCACGCGCTACGAGCCGACCGCTTATTATTACCCCAGAATTTGACTTCCAGGTACTCATTTTTACAGCCTGAGTCGAGCCGTGGCCGTAAAAACGCCATCGATGTTATTGGCTCCGGCCGGGAATTGAACCCGGGCCGTTCAAGTTTGTAGTCTAGCGACCAACCAAGTGTCCCATCTCTTCTTACTATATTGTCTCTGACAGATATTAAAGAACTTCTACTTGAATTGTATCCTACAAAAAATATTTTAACAATTTGTATATTTCTTTTACATCTAAAAACTTACCACAACCTAAACGAATTAATTCACTGAAATGAACCAAGGAAAGCCCAAATACCGAGTAGAAAAAATATGTCAAATGTCAAGGGAGAAATATTCTCTGTCTAACATGTATTAGGTTGCATACACTGCAGTAAACATTATGAATGCTATTATCAACGCATACTCAATCATATTCTATCTCACTTGAACTAGTTCATTGATACTTGATAATATATGGGTGTATATCTTAACTAGCGAATTATATTATATACTTTTATCTCGCTTGCGTATATGTTTGTTTCCGGTTTTTAGATATTACGCTTGTCTTCACTTTACCAATCGATTCATGACGTAACTACAAACATTCGTGATTTTCTCTGGTTAAGTTAGAAAATAAACCATTGTTAGTATCCCTTGATAATATCTGCAGTATATATCCCACAAGTAACCACGTACTTTCCAGTAAAATTGTTAAACCATTACCAAAGTATAAACTATAATTAGGAAAATCTTTTAGTTTCGTTTATTTAGCTTGGTTTATTATAAATTAATTTCATAGTGTTAGGAGCTGTGTTAAATATATAGTAAATATAAAATTACATATTTACATACAATACAGTTGGTATTTTTATTGAATGGAATATTAATTAATTACTGCTGTAATCTTTATGTTAAGGTGTGGATACACTTGTGAGCAAAACTCTTCAGAATTGTACTTTCTAGTGTCAGGAATATTGTTTGAGAGAACATAAAATCTCAGACAGCACTATCAGCGCTATACACAATAGTAAATACGACTTCCGAGAATTTCACCCTGGGGTGTATCTGCATCCAAACACATGTATGTAATTCTTCTCTCAAGTAAGTACATATATGATTTACCCCCAATAAGTACGAAGTTCATTCCAAGTAAGTATCTAATTTGACAGAAGAAGAAAATAATTAATATGAAATACGCGAAATTATGAGTTCAAGAAAGAGACGCCTTTTTAACAAGATATCAAAATCTTGAACTGATAAGAAAAATTTCTTGAATAGATCTTTCTGGTAAATAGAAGAAAACGAACTACTTACACAGAATATCAAAGTTACTTCTTCCAAGAACTTACTCTTCTTATCAGAAAAGAAATTTATCTTGATATAAAAATAGATCGTATTGAATTTTCAATAAATTAAAATATTCTTCTGAAAACAATATTTTCTTGCTTATATACGAGAATGAGAATTACTTAAATTTAGTGAGTCTCACTTGCCTGTAGATATTACTACTCTCAGTGTACAGAAAAGAGAAGGCACTGCCATTTACATATTTTTTTAAATATATTGGGCCAAGCATGCATAATTCCTCGATCGTAAAATCGTCGACGACGCCAGTGACGTAGAGGCGTACTTATTCTATAGAGATAATTCGCACGGTTATAATTCGGTTCCGTTATTCGACGGCCGTTCGATTGATCGGGACGCGAGAGCATACGCCGCGCCAGCCGACGAGGAAATACGAATCGCGCGGATGATTTAGGAACGTAATTAGACGTGAAATATGGTGCATGTGCAAGCGATTTTGAAATACAACGTACATCTTGAACGTTTTAATGCATTTCGCATGCTTCACTTGAAATTCCGGGTCAGTTCATATTGACCGGTTATGTGACGGTGCCGTTCGCAAAAGCAACTCAAGGCCTACGTCATACGAGGTGTGTAAATTAAGTAATGAGACTGGTGTTTTTAAATATTTTTATTTCAATATAATTACAATTGAACGTTGTTTCCCGCAAAATGACTCCCTTGGGAAGCCACACAGCGTTGGAGATCGTTCTTCCATTCCTCATAGCAGTGCTGGAACTCGGATATTGGAATCGCCTTTAGCTGGTCGGTTACAACCGTTTAAATGTTTTCGAGTGTCCCAAAATAATGTCCCTCCACATGTATTTTCTATCTTGGGAAGAGGGAGAAACTACAATGGCTCAAGTCAGGTGAATAAGGAGGCTGAGGAGCCACAGAAATATTTTTATTGGCCAATAAACCGTTTATGGAAATTGCTGTGTGTCAAGGCGCATTGTCATGATGCAGGATTCAATCGTCCTTGATGTTCGGTCTCACACGCATGACCTTTTTTCGGAGTCTTTCGAGAACCTCTCGGTAAAAATGTTGATTAATTGTCTGACCATGAGGCACGGACACTTGATGAACACTTGGCTACCAAAGAAACAAATCAGCATGCTCTTGATCTTTGATTTGCCCAATCTTGTTTTCTTGGCCTCCAAAAAATTTTCATTATTTTCAATCGATTCCAAAAAGTCAAGGCACTTTTCCCTCCTGATATCCTTTCCCAGATAGCACAACATATTCCAAGAATATTCTTACAATCTGCAATATTGAACATAAATATTCCAATATTTGTAGAATATGCAATATATATGCAGCTTGCTAAACTATATTCATTGTAGAATATTATAAAAATATTTTTCTTATATATTCATATAATATATAATTTATTCTCGAATATTCTACTAATATTCAATGTATATTTATCGTGTCAACTCTAGTAAACATTTCCTAGAGTATTTTCATAAACTCTACTTACAGATTTTTAGTTCCCATTTCACCTTCCTTTGTACAAAAAAATTGATCTGGTAGAGATTTCATTATTAATTGTGTTTAGTTAGAATCAAGGCAAGTAATGTTTATTAAATATGTAATATTATTGTATATATATATATATATATATATATATATATATATATGTGTATAACAAAGATAAAATAGGTACAAAGCAATACAATTAAAATTTATTTATAAAATATATTTTCAGTGAATTTCTTTCTAAATTTGAAACAGCCCCACGATTAGTTGAAAAAGCCGGGAATTCGTTACGCAGCGTATCTAGTGTTGTGAAGTGGATCACGTCTCTCATGAAATGCAGTTCATAGAATATAGGAATATATTTGTTCAATATCCCCCCAATATTCTCAGAATATGTTTGTGCTACCTGGGTTTGTTCCTGCGAAAGGTTTTTTGGAACCATTTTCGAGCAGATCTCTCTCATTCCCAATTCATTGGTCAAGACTTGATGAACGGTGGTGTGAGACAAATTCAACTGTTCCCCGATCGTGGATTTTGTCGACATTGCCATCGGCTCTTGCAGTTGAAGACTTTCCGCTGCGTGGCTCACCTCCGATCAACTCTCTTCCTTCTTAAAGCGCCTTAAAGCACCAGATAAACCTGGGCTTTTCACAAAACACTGTCTCCGTAGGCCTGCCGAAGAAAAAGTTTCACTTGCACTTTGCCCAAGTCTGAAGCAATACCTGATAGCACACTGTTGCTCGAAATTAATGTCTTTCATTTGTAGAACGCACTATGAGAACTGGATTCACGGAAAAACCGACAACGGACAACCAAATGACTTGATCGAGCTCAAACTTGCACTGAACGCGTATTACAATGTCCACTTGTCGACCCTCCAAGTCCCGTGCTTCCCGTGTTGCCATATCAAACAACGTAGCGTTTGATATGGCAACACGGGAAGCATGGAAGCAGTCTCATTACTTAATTTACACACCTCGAATATATATCTAAGTATGGCACAAAAGTAAACCTAGGCAATACACAGTAAACATGTAAGAAAGCTGGCGTCCTTTATAGAAGAAATTGGGACCGTACGCACAAATGGGGTTGATAAAGGAAAACGGGCTACATTTTAAAAAACCATTAAATTTAACACGAAATTTAAAAAAAATTCATAATAATAATATATATTAGATATGATATACATTACAAATATAGAGACACTACAAATATATGATTATATGAACATGCCATGCAAATTAAACGTGATTACAAAAAAATATATACAAATTAACGGCAAGAAACAAGATCATACCTAAAAGGTAATGTAACGGAATCCGATTTTAAGCATTACCGAGGGCTACTGCGACTGAAATGCTAACAGCGCTCTCTCTAAATGCCGTTTGAAAGATGAAATTGTTAGAAAGTTGCTGAAGGCAGGTAAATGATTGTGTAAAATTTTAACAGCTGTATAGCTAAAGCAGGACTGAAATTTAGACGATCTATGCAGAGGTATAGTATGGTCATTAATGGAGCGTAGATTACAACTAGTACGCTCAGTTTTCCGTGCAAGTAGACCGTAGAGATAAGGGGGAATCGCAGACGAGACAACCGAGAAAATCAAACATGCAAATAATAAGTAAAAGCGATTGTCCAGCTTTAAAATGCTATGGCAGTTATAGTGAGGAGTTACATGATCGCGAGCATTGACGTTAAAAGAAAACCTCAAGCAAACATTTTGCAATATTTGGAGCTAGTTTTTATAATGAGATGTTAGAAAATTGTAATATACACTACAACAATAATTAAGTTGATTAAGCACTAATGAGTTGACAAGCTGCCATTTCGTGAGCGATGATAATTCGTGTTTAAACTTATATAAAGAGGAAAACTTTGCCTAAGATATTGAACATACTTTACGAACATGATCTTGAAAGGATAGATTACAGTCTATGATCACACCGAGACTGTTAACCGTTTCTTTATCATCCATCCATCGATAACAACAACATTGGCTTTTTTACTGAGAGTCAAATCGCGCTTTCGTTTTAGGCCAATGTAAATCCTCTCAGTTTTCTTCGGGTTGATTTTCAAACCGTTACGCCTAGACCATTCAGCTATGCTACACAGATTTGCATTCAACACATCAATGCTTTCATTTATGCAATAGGGAGGGAAAGAGATATATACTTGGGTATATCTTGGGATTAGTGTGGCAAAGCTCGATATATCCATCTAAATCTCGATATATATGAATTTATTTGAGTTTCGACTCGCCCTGTATTCAGTTTTGACTATTTTGAAAAAATTCACTTTGCTATAAAAGTGGGGCAATACAAAAATCTATGCTTGTAAAAGAAAAATGTCAGACTGTGTCGTTTGCAGTATACAAGACCTCGAACTCACATTGATTTGCACAGACCATATCTTATGAAACACGCTGTATAATGTAATGAAATTGTAGTATATTGGGGGTGTGAGGCATGAGCTCAATCTAAATCTGAAATAATATATAGGGTGTCAAAGAAACGTGTGTTGGTGATATGGAACTGCATGTATATATGAAAGTATTTTTAAAATGTTAAGTTTAAGACTGTCTACAATTTTCGTAAATAACTTTTTTTGATATCTAATATGATAACGGATATATCGAGCTTTACTACGCTAATGCGTCACCCTGTGTATATATATAGTCATATAACAAATACGTTTTTCTCGCTATTTCAATGTGATCCAATATTCATATGACGTCAGGATTTAGCACTGCACACAAAAGCGAAATTATGCGTTCCTCTACTTACAAAATCTACAAGAGCAGATTTGGTCATATCTATTTACAGTTTAATTGAAATAATCACATCAAAGCGATACTCACAAATTAATTAAACTTCCATAATTAATGACCTCACTGACAGTATATGATAATATTACATTTGCAAAATAAAAATAATTCCCTCATTGCGATAAAGTACTTGCTAAACTAAACGTTGCAGATAGGATTACGCATATACGATTCGCGATTTTTAAATTATAAATTGAAATTGCATCTATTGGTTATTAAGAAAACAATTTTCTATTGGCGTGTACTCTTGCATCTGGTATATCGGGCGATTGAGTCCATATTGAATCGTGATTGCGGTTGTACATAACAGCCAGTAATCAGAAAATCAATGTTGGGGAACCTCCAGGGAATATTTTATGTGAGTTTGGCAAATAATCATGTTTACGCGGCGATCAAAGAGTAATTATTTATCAATAATAGGCCGGATGTAACATAAAATTATGCAACGTTTTCGTATTCGCATTTGGGTAATAAATAATATTAATGATACAGCCGCCGAAAATAATATCATACTTTATCATACCGAGATTTGGAAGTGAGATTATCGTAATTTATGTGCGAGTAGAATTACGATAAAATTTGCATTTCACATATGTGTCTGGTACAAGAAATAATAATAATAATAAATGTTTTGACTTTTACTACATCTCGACACATTGCTCAAACCGTCTTTGATACTGATCGGGTAAACCATGTATTATTTTCTGCTACTGAGATATTTCTAGGATCATAACTTAAGTGGAGTCAATAGTAATAAGCTACGCTAATAAATTGTGGGCACCAAATCCTTCCTTTAAACATCCAAATAACAGTTGTTGAAGTTTCCTTGTTTCTCTAATTATAAACTGCATGCACAGTTACATATTGTTTAAGAGTTATCTTAATTGGTTCGTCCAAAAGAAAATTTCTGTAATTAACACCAATTAATAGTTTGGAAGTATGTCAAAAGTACCGAAAACATTTTGCCGTGCAGGCGGAGATTCTAGTTGAGAAACAAGTCGTGAACAAAGAAATAATTCTATTAAAAGAGGAGTTTTTCAATGTTATTGCGCCTTTCCGGTTGGCGTTAGTGTGAAGTGTTGACTGTTCTAGACGACCAATTTATAACAATGTTAGGCTATTAAAGGCGGTAATACGCCCGACCATCACTTATGGGGCAATAGCTTGGTGGCGGAAGGCGCAACAAGCTATTGCCACAGCAA
>JARFOC010000010.1:568617-590285 GCA_031763485.1 Osmoderma eremita
TATATATATAATTATTTGGGCTTGATTTAATATATTCTGAGTAAGGATTAGTAAAGATATCAGGGACTATAACACACTGTATCGGATCACTCCTCCCGCACAACAGATTGATTAATTCAGGACACGTGTCTCGGGAATACATGGATTCACATCGTCAAACGCATAACCCAATGATCGTAAATATAACTATATTTAAAAGTATGCACTGCCCTTGGCTTCCTTCCTATTTTTCGCGGTAGCCCTCCGTAACATTTGCAACCGTTCACACACCCCAGAACGCAATATTCCTGAAGCGTTCCACAAGGGTTCTTAACTATGTGCTGTTACAGTAATATATCCATCAAACTAGAGAAACCGACTGGTTCTTTATCTCGGTTAAGAAGGTTTTTGATCTTTTTAATGTTTGTTTATCAAGTTCGCGCGTCGAACTTACCGATTTCATCAGTTTTAAATATTCTGCATTTATATTATATCCAGTTTGTTGGATATGGTCACCAACACAAGACATCGTGAATTCACAATAGGGATGGAAACTGATCAAAGTGTACCTTTTCTTCTTATCACGGTTAAACGAGCTGATAATAATGAAGTCGGAACTGGTATCAAAAATCGACATCTTCTGGTAGGTTGCTGAATTTTTATTCAAACCATCCTCTAAATCAAAAACGCAACAGTTATAGCAATGAAAAATAGAATTACACACCTCTCACATCGTAGTTTCATTAATTAGAATTTAAAGATTTTCTTTGATATTTTTGCCAATAATGGCTATCCAAAAAAAACACTCAAACCGCTTTTTTGACGGACCAACTGATGATGGTGCTCCAATTAACATCATTTACTAAAAAATTCCGTACATTAAGAGCTTAACTAATAATATTATGGCTCATTTTAAACCATTCCGCAATATAATATTGAAATATTAGTACATATCAAAGTTCTACCTCTAAGGAGGCATACACCGTTTGGGTAGGTGTTTTTGCGCCTGCTTTTTCTTATTCAGAATATTTAATTGGTTTCGTTTCTTAATTTCATAGCGCAGGTACACGCACAATAAATGTATATGTAGTTGAATTCGAACGGTTGTATCGTATAGTTGTTTCGTGTCGGGTATAGTGATTGTGGATTTTCGTAAACCTATACGTTGTATAATTGGCCAACATCAAAAATACGTATCCTTAAAGGTGTTAGAGGAAAAACACTCGAGCATTAGAAGACTGAGGCGAAGAAATAAGATTTATAAAATCGGATCTATCAATTGTGTATACTACATTTTAACTTAATTAATTCAAGATAGCAACACCAATTTCTACTTTCTTACTGATGAATGTAGTTACCTTCATCGTTAATTATTTCTATTTGGAAGAAGGGTTTCGGCCTGTATTTCTATGTCAAAGTTTTCTCTCCTATGTTTTTTTTATTAAAACAGGCTATAACGATGAAGCATTAACAAGAATATACGTATACTTAAGGACATCAGAGACCTAAAGAGACCTTCTTACCTGTTATTATCTTCATCAATTATATAAAATGGTACACATACATACCGGTCACACATTAGTGTGGCAAAGCTTGATATATCCGTTATCATAGAAAATATCAAAAAAAAAGTTATTTACGAAAATTGTAGACGGCCTTGCAACTAAAATTTTTTAAATTATTTATATACGGGTTTGTTTCATATTACCAGGGTGAACCAAACATACGTTTTCTTAAATGGAACCCTTAACACAAAACAATACATATTCTGTGTAATGTGTACAAATGCTTTAAAATGTCTGGCTATTTCTATATACATACCTAAGTAAATGTAACTTTAAAATCAAAATGAGACAAATTCCTAGGAAAATTATATTATTAATAAATACGGTAGATGTACTCATTATTTTTGTTAAATTATTAAATAAATACCATTATTAATGTAAATTTTTCCAATCTCGATGACAAATATTCCAATTGCTTAGAGGAAATATTTTTTTTTAAATTAAATTTATAATAAATAATAAGTTTTTTTGTTTTATATTATATACTTTCATGTATGTAGTAAATATAAAAGGATTTTACTAATAAATTCAAAATGTAATATATCTTCCACTAATCCTATATCCAAATCATAATATAAATAAATAAAGTATTTCTCTCAGATGGAACAAAAAAGTGTAAGCTCGATTTCTAAGCGAATAGGGAAACGCATCATTCCCACTACCTGTGCGTTTCTCTCATTGCGGCAGAGCGGATCTTATAGAGCGCATGGGTAGTGAGCTATAAGAGTCCAAAACCGTGACCAAAAGTAATACATTGAATGATTCATCAATGGTTAAACATAATGAGATTCGACACCATATCGCGACCAGACTGTAAAATTTTCAGGGATATTTAGGCTTTGACTTCGAGGCCTAAGGATTATACCTTCAAATGATAAGTAACTAGATTTCTCCGCAAAAATAGTACCACTAACCGGTTAGCAGCTGTACACAATACACGCGTAAACAATTATTATTTGGGAGAAGTGGTGTCCCTTTTTGCTCTTGGTTGATTCTGGTCACTCCGAGACGAAACCTTTTAGAAAATATACTACAAACACAATTTAACAGTACATAAATTCATTATTCTCTTCTAATAACTGATAGTTACTCATGGTAGTTACAAAATTAAAACTTCACACCTTCCATTTACGATAACAAAAAAAGTAACTCACTCCCTTTACGCATTCACATGCTGTTTTCATTTGGCTAGCAAAAACTTAGGTATACACGGTTACATTATTCAAGTTGAACACGCCCGGACTCGAGTGCGTAATAAAAAGGTTCCGGGAAAAGTTTCAACCGACACAGGAAGTTTCTATCTAGGCCCTGCTTTAAATCCTCATTAAATATGCGGTTTTTCGACAAAAAAAAACGAAGGGGATTTGGTCCGAGAAACCTCTGAAAATTTAATAGGAATAAATGTCATCTCCACGGAAATGTGTTCAACACGGGGACGGAAAAAATTTGCATTTACTAAACAGGGAAGAGAAAAAAAAGGCAAATGACGAAAGTAATAACTAATGAATACTTAATAATAATAATAATACTTTTTTCGTAGCGGCTGGAATAATGAGAGAAGTGTGACTGAGTACTGAGTAATTAATAAACTGATATTTTAACGCTGAGAACGTCACTGCATATTTCAAGGACTATACAGAAGGTGGAAGAAGCTGCCGTTTAATTAAATTATTTCTTTATTTGACAAACATTTTCAACACAAATACTGTCTTCATAAGCTTCATCAGGGAGGCTTCTTTTAATCTTTTTTATTTATTTCAACACTTTTAGGGATTTGAAATTTTCAAGGGGGCCCCCTTTTCTGTTTTTTTTTAAATTTTTTCAGATATTTTTAAATATATTTTTTAAAGAGATGTCCCCCTATCTTATTTTTTTTTAATCTAATTTTATTTTTCCCACCCTGTACATATTTTTTTAAATATCGGTTATACATCCTGCATATATTCAATATTATGCTATTTTATTTTACCCCCTATATAATTTATTTTATCTCCTTCTGTTGACACTTCTATCCTTTATTTAGTTGTAACTAACGTAGGGCTTTCATATTTGCATTAGCTTTAATAATATAGGTGCCTCACTTATCAGAACTCACTTAATTGATAGATGCTAACATCATCAATAATCATCATTAAATAACAAACGTAAAAAAGGCGTCCATGCATTTTAACTTTTATGCAACCAAATATCCAGATTAAAAGAATTTTAAATTCACGATCAGGTTCCATGGTGTAATGGTTAGCACTCTGGACTTTGAATCCAGCGATCCGAGTTCAAATCTCGGTGGAACCTACTTTTTTTTTAATGGAATATTGAATTTATGATTGATTTATTATAGCATCAGAAAGTTTTACTAACCAACAAAATAAATCTCACAATTTTATTATCAATTAAAAAAGAGGATTGGAAAGCAAACTAAGAACTTATTTACTCGTTTGAATTTCATCTTCAAAATTAAATTAGTTTAATCCGTTAATCAGTTGCAAACTTGCAGATATTCTGCACACATTCTGTCGAATACAATAACTATTATTACTGCACAATAATACCGACGATTTTTATTTGATAACAGGGGCCAGACTACGACAAATATTTCAGCTTTTGGCACAATAGGACAAGGTCAAGTAAAGTCAAACATTTGTTGCAAAAAATGGTTAAATCACGCATAATGTATTTTATTCCTTTCTTCTTTACTTAAAAATAGTTGTCGCAGATGCCGTCTACATTGTTCATTATTACCAATAAAATAAATTATTTTGAAGAGGTTAATATCCTTCTGAAGGTAAACTAGATTATACAACAAAAGTACACGAGGACCATATTTTAATTAAATCGGGCAGAAATGCAGGTATTGCGCTAACAATGGAGGAAAGAGTGAGTATATAGGGTGTTAAAAAATGTGTCATAAATTTTAAAGCGGCACAATATGGTTTAAAATATGCAGAAAAGGCTTAATGAAGAGGGGTTCACAAATGGCCGGTTTCGGAGATATGAAAAATTCTTTATGTAACTTATGAACCAATAGCAAAGGCAAAACGTCAAATGAGATGTTCAAAGTACCCTTCCTCCATGTCACGTCAGTCACGACATCTCTGCCGCAAGTGCTCTTTTGAAAATCTTCACATTGAGTCATTGCTCAAGGTTTGTAACACATTTTTTAACACCTTGAATATGTGAATAAATATATTAAAGTACAAATAAATTTATATCTGTACCACAGAAGCAGTACATCGTTCTGCTTCTCTGGTCCATTTTTCCCCAAATTGGAGTTTTGGCGTATATTAATTAAAGTATGTTTCATCTATACACTGCGGGGTTAGGAGGGAGTTGGGTGTTAGCTTTATTTATTTACAAGAATTACTTTAGCGCGAGACCAAGGATACCAAGGCATTAACTTGCATTGTGGACCTAGGTCGTATCCTGATCCTCTTATAACGATAGCTTGCGGAGGAATATTTGTTCTAAAAACTCTTTCCATAGTGTTCTGTTCTTCGCTTTTTCCCATGTTTCTTCCCATGTACAGGTGTTGGCATTGAGTATTTGAACAATTTCTGGGTTCGTATTTCTCGTCGTCTCTTTCTATCCGATTCCGCGTCGAAGATAACTTTTATTACGTATTTATACCATACTCCTCAATTCTTGTCTGAACCAACTTTATTATTGTTTTACAATTTTGCTCGTTACTGAAACAGCTCCCAAACCCTCTCCAATTGAACCATTTTTCTTGTCGAGTCTGATAAACTTTTCTCTTTTCATTAAAGCCCATGATTCACTACTATAAACTAAAGTAGGGACGAAGTGTTCTACAATCGGTCTGGATATTTCTTTTTTAATACTTATAGAAACTGACCAGAAGTAACTTGTGACGCATTACAATATATATTGCAAACATATAGTGGAGTAGAGTGGAATTTCTTCATTTCTCATTGCACCTTCATCTGACTTCAACACATATATGTACACCGCGATTCACGCAATCGTTATTTCCCAAACCACCATTGTTTGATAACGGTAAAAATGCGATATGAGGTACCCAAAGTTTAGTACTTTATTAGCAAATGCTTACAAATCTCTGATAATCTATGCTTATCAAGGTATGACGTAATAGAATAGCATATGCGCAACGAAAAGACTTATTATGCCCGTCCCCAACAAAGTGTACATTAAAGCGTCGAGTACATACAATTTGTTTGTATATTGCTGATGTACTTTTCGTACTAATTCATCTGACAAATCAAAGCACTCTTCGACCCATAAGAGCGGAAGTATTGATGGCGTTATTTTCTGGGTTATCGGAATTGTATCCTTGGGTCGTATAATCATGTTGAATTGTATCCTCTTGCGCATTTGTAAAGGTATTCCAGTCCTGGCTTCTATGGAAGCAAACGTACCGTGCTTAGATTCATCGGGGTGTAGACCTTCAACGGTATTTCGATACCGTTCATCGGCCCACAGCATGTGCGGGAACGAGATTATTACTGGGGATCGAAAACATCTCCCCATATCGCAAAAGCCGTTCGGAAGACAATCTAATTGTCCTTCGAGATTTCTTGTACCGTTCGCGCAGTAGCAAGAATTTTCTCCGTCATTTCGCATATTTTCCGGAGTCATAGTTATCTTTATTCCGTTAATTTCTCTAAATATCGTTTTACCATCATATTTGTAGTGAAATACGCGACAAAAATCAGCATCGTAAACATAGAAAGATGATGTTTCATTATTGAAAGGTGGATAAAAGGTAGACTCTCGTCCTCGTACTCTGTTGCATGGTGATTCTGGATCGGCCCAAAGGTTTAATTTCGCGCGGTTGTTCCATGACTTTATCTCTCCTAAAGTAGAGAAATTATCGATACCCGCTGATGCCCGAAAGACATCTTCTGAATTGCTCTTATAACGGAACATAGAGAAAGTTACTGCTGTCCCATTGGACTGTGCGGTAGGGCTTAGAGTTATTAAGCGTGCATGCTCGCATGGTCTCCTTGTTGGCGGCGTATGATACTTGGCCCTTAGAGGATCTAATTTTACGAATGGATTGCAGAACCGATACCTTGTGAAGAGGAAGTCCTTCGCTGGTGCGGTGACAAAGAAACGCTTGCTACGAAAAGGTTTGGACCATAAGAGTTCAACATCTTTCTTTTCTTTCTTTGCCGCTGAGCTAACATTCCCGGAACTGTCTAACAAAAGTAAATTCAAAACTGTAACTAATTGGTCTTCACTATAAGCACTTTCCGCTTTTACGAATTCCATGTATACGTGCTGCTTATACGTGAAAGCGTCGTCTTTTTCGAAGTAACGAATCTTTTTCTTGCTGATAAATTGCTGATAAACAACAGGGCCTACTTCGCGGACTTTCGGCTTCGCTCCTTCCCCAATGACGGCCAACGGATTGGTCACGTTAAATACGAATATCCTGAATTGTCTGGGATGTGGCCATTTTTCCCACATCGCGAATTGTTCAGTGTCCCTCTTAAGCTGTCTTTTCTTCACTATTTCCTCGTCAATTATTGCGTCTATAGATGGCGACAAACCGACATAAAGGCCTGTTCCAAGAAATAGCAGTCCAACTATTAGGAAAACGTTGGCAAGGATAAACACACTAGTAGTCATTGTTTTATAGCATTCATCAATAGCGTAATTTCAATACGTAATCTCTGGTAATATGTCATTTTGACAGTGTACTAGATTGGATGTCACAACTAAGGGGTGGCAAATAAATGGGATTTGTACCAACCTTATATGTAAAAATGACTCACTAGGTACTATCCAGTTAATTATATTTCGATTCAAGGAATGACTATATAAGAGAAACCAGCAATCATAAAGCTTAAATTAATTTTTTTGAATGCCAATGTAAGACAAAACGCACCTAATAGTTACTGGTCTGTAACCCAACAAGCACCAAAGTAACTGAAACCGAGACTGGCACCTATTTGAAGTAGCTTAGACGTAATCGTGCCTATAAATATTACTTTTTCGTATAAATTACTTTAATTACCACATTTAAAGTCTCCGAAACGTAGTTTCTACCTCAATTTATTACTTTGTAGTAAGATAACT
Organism: Osmoderma eremita; assembly: GCA_031763485.1. Taxonomy (NCBI): domain Eukaryota; kingdom Metazoa; phylum Arthropoda; class Insecta; order Coleoptera; family Scarabaeidae; genus Osmoderma; species Osmoderma eremita. The sequence continues at coordinate 576,219 of JARFOC010000010.1, forward strand.
TTAAAATCAATTCACTAGTATTGGCGACGCGATGTCACGTTTACTAATAAAATTAGTTTGAAGTTTCTATGACTTAGTGGTAAATTACGATAGTCATATTTACCAAGGTACGACCATAAAGTAATAATTCCTTTCAAGTAAATTTTGAAGTTTTTATTACGTTCTAAAGACTTAAAATTTTTCTTAATAGTCCGCAACTTATAAGTAATGATCACAAGTTCCAATAACGTTTCCTTCGCCTGCTAAAAATAACTTTATGGTGTAAATTAACTTCACTATGTGAATTCTAAAAATGACTATGAAGTACGGATTACTCGGTGCGTTTTCAAAGTAATACGTGTATGAGAGCGAGCGGCCCATATGTTAAATGAGTAAAAGTTATCGCCATTCTACAACTTTGTACCGAAAATTAAGATTGCTTAGAGCAAAGGAGGATAATGGAATTCTTAAAGCATATTTTCCTATCGTAAAAGTATTCATTATTTTTCACTAGTACTTGTCACTTTGACTTAAAAAAATGTGAGGTTAGAATTTCGGCGAGGCTTTACAGTGAAAGAGAAACTTTGAAGTCGTCGTTACTTTCCGACGACTTTAAAGTGATAAATTAGTAGCGCATGGAACTTTATAGTAAGTGATACTTTAAAGTCGCTTAATCGTGGTTTCTACAACTGGCCGTCTGGTTTTACTTACTTTCAAGTTGAATTTCTTAGTTTAAGTTACTTTAAAGTAAATATTTTTGAGGGAATCCATTTTTATCGAGAAAATTGAATTAACATAAAAAAATGATATATTTTTGAGCGATAAACAAGCTTTTTCAGTGATATTTTTATTTACAATTTCAAAAATACCTTCCTAATAATTTATTTCAGATTAGAAACTTGTATTTATTTTGACTTTAAAATTGTATGTTCATATTTTTATACATTAAAAAAAGTTCGAAAAAAAAATTATGGAAAAATTAAAATTACAAGGGCGCATAAAAAATTTAAAAGTATAGTCCCCAAGTTTTACAGTGGCTGGCTTTCGTGTAAATTTTACACCCATAAGTAACTTAATATTTTGTAATTTTTTCTTTCTGCAATACTTATACGCTGTCCTCTTATATTCTATAACTTTTTGTTTTGTACACAGTTCCTTTATGTGTACAATAATAATAGCTTGAAACAAAATCTAAGAAGATAACATGAAAGAGAAAGAAAGACATATGTACGTCAGACATATATGAACTATTTGCTGGTCGCGGGAACTACCCTGCCACGTTTCTGCGACCGTAACCATATACCGAGACAGATCCGTTAATATTATCACAAAATTATTCCCGATTTTGGTAGTAATATGGTAATAGGAACGTTCTTTTTATGTTGCCATGTTATGTCGCGAGATACTTCAAAGTCATTTTAATAGTCCTAATTACGTTCCCGGATACCTATTGTGCTAGTTGGGAAGTTTCATTCTTCTGCAAAAGAATGCAGTTCGTTTACGTGAGGAGCGATCCGATAGAGTGTGTTTGAGATTTATAATCTCGACATGTCATTATAAACATTTACAAGCAAATAAAATTGATTTTAAATATGTACTGCTTCCGTTATTATTATGTTAAGCAAAGTTTTTTGAACGCACAATATTAATACCCATCGCTATGCTTTAGTTTTTTATTAATTCCACCTAGATAGCTAAAAATATTGCACTGTGCAGTGGACTGAAATTCTAAAACTAAAACATAAATCATTTTTTACTATTTGTTTAGTTTTGCTACCTCAATATTTGTGTTGTATTTTCTATACAACTAAAGTTGTTTTGAAAGCTAAAATTTTTAGAAACAATATTTTAAAAATTATGCTATATTTTAAACATTACAATTTTCAATTTCGATATATGAAAATAGAGGTACTGCTTTATTAGGTATCAGTTTGTTCTTTTTCAATTTGAATAGTGTACTGTCAACTTTATGTATTAAGTGGAAAGATTGTACGATTTGATCTGATATTTAGCAACAAATACGTTAGCCATGTATGTTTGTTCTCAAAAGAGCTGATCTAATGTTGCAAAGTAATATATGTTGTGACTCGTGCGCTCCACACAGAGTTGCCTATGTATCTACCATCTACCATATACTCGAATATCTATCCTCAGTATTATTAGAAACAATACAACGTGTTTCTAATAATAGACAAAAATGGATGTTAATATAGAAAATGTAATTTTGGTTAATGACACGGGACATTCTAACTATAAGTAAGTAGGATTTCAAGGAATTTACTTAATATAATTTCCTTCTTTTCTGTATGATAACAATATGTAATATATTAGAATACTAACATAATTAAAAGCATAAGTCTCAAATTAAAAGCGAAAAATGTATTCCAGTTACTTCCATACAACTAGAAATAAAAAAAATTTAAAGAATTATAATGCTTGGGATTTCAGCAATATTGTTTCTAAAGACGTAGTAGTCAATGCTCTAGGATTCATTCTAATAAGGTTAGGCGTATTTTCGCACGGTAATAGCTTAAATTTCTTCAATATCAATGCCAAACCGATTTTGTTCTGAAGAATGGCGAATCTCTGCCCTACGAAATTAGAAAATATATTTTCTTCCCTGGCAACGTTACTAAAATGCATTTTGCTCACCTATACAAATCCTGGGACCATCTCCAAACGGCAAGAAGGTAAATGGCCGTATATTCGACTTATTCTCCTTCGAAAATCTATCTGGATCGAATTTTTCGGGATTTGGGAAATTCTCAGGATCCATTTGCAAAGCCGTGGTGCTAACAAAAACTGAAGTGCCTTTTTTTATTGTAAAATCGCAATAAGGTACTTTATAATCTTTATTACATTTGCGATTGAGAAAAGGCACTGGTGGATATTTTCTTAGGGTTTCTGAAACCAGTTATGTAACAATCAGGTTAAGTATAGACATAAAAAAATTTAATTACCATCTAATACCTGATCCATATAGTGCATATCCATTATAGCTTCGTACGTTAACTTTCCATCGTAACGTTTCAATATGTCTAAAATTTCACTCCTCAACCTATCTTGGTATTCCTGGTGTAAAGCTAGTTCGTATAAACAAAACGTTACATTAGTAGCGGAAGTTTCAAAACCGGCTCCGAAGAATATAAAGGATTGGGCCAACATTTCTTGCATAGTCAATCCTTTCTCGTTCCCATTATGGCCAAGCTCCAGCAAAATTTGCACGAAATCATTACGTTTAAATCCCGTGGAGGTCCTATGATTAATCACTGACGTGAAGGCTTTGGCGAAGAACTCCTCAATCTCTTTCTTTATCAATTTGACATGATACAACTTATTTATTTCTGGCATAAGGAAGTATATAAACATTTTTAGGGAGGTAGCAACATCTAGATCCATCAACATACGCCCGTATTTGCGAAATTCCGCGTCGGGGTTTGTGAAACTGTTGCAATTCAAACCGAAGGCACAAGAACCTATTATGTCTGTGCTGTAGCACGCGATGATCTCTTTTATATCCAAAGGTTGTTGTTTGGCGGTTAGGGAATCGATGTGTTTCATCATTTGGTGGGCGCAAACCAACATTTCCTCGTACATTATCTTCACTTTACCTGAAGTAAATGTGGGGCTTAATTTTGCTCTTAGATTCTTCCATCTCTCATCTTCCAAATTCAACAAGTTCGCACTTAGCGGTTCTTTCTTCTCGTTAAAGAAGTTACCGTGGTTCATGAAGTGGGAGAAATCTTTCGTGAGTGCCAGTCTCACGAGCCCTGGATCTACTAGAACCAGTATCGGTTTATGTATCAAGAAAATCCCACCGAATCGCTTTCCTCGCGTTTTAAAGTAATTGTGGGCGTCTTCTAAAATGTCAACGAACCCTCGTTTCATCCAGAGGGGATTTTCTAAATTCCCGAATGGAATGCCGGGTGTTATATAAGGCACGTTTTGTCTTTTCCAGTAGCCGTAAGTCCATTTGAAATACAAGAAAATCGACGCGAACACAAACACGATACACCCCACTATTACCTCCATCGTGAAAAAATTGTGATTATTGGTCCATCTCTGAATAGCGTCAATAAATAATTCTATACCTTAGTTACAAAAACAAACTATTTTTTCTATCTTGTCACATATATACGCGATAAGAAACTTGACATGAATCGTAAAGCATAATCAGTAAGGGTTTGTTTACCCTTCCGTTTTGTCTGGGATGTGAACTGAAACTAGTTTTGCCCGAGTATATGTACAAATTCCTTTCCACCAAAATTTGGGAACCGGGAGGAATCATTAAGTAATGACCTTGCGGTATACTGGCATTCCATACATAATTTAAGTGTATTTGCGGAAGAATAAGAATAAGAAGCCAGAATAAAAGATACTGAATTCACTATAGTTAAACTGTGTTTCCATGTACGTGATTATATCTTGTTGTTGATATACAGCTACTTGCAAAAATTTATAAACATAAATACAAATGTGCATATAAATACCAATGCAAATGTACAGCTTACTGAGACATAAGAACACAATAGTTACCAAAAATGGTAACAATATTTATTCATAAAACGGATCAGATTCATGATTATTAGCATTGTTAGGCATATGGATTACTAGAGTTTGGGATAAGATATTAGAACTATTTCGCGAAACTTGAAAAGTGTCACATGATCAAGCGCCATTCTGTGGTATAAGGAAATGAATGTAGGAAAGCAAAATAAGAGCTTGTATGCAGTTATTGATAAGTCTGACCAGCAAGGGACGATCCCAAACCCGGAAATTAACAATAAATTATGAAACATGCAGATCACATATGGGTATGTACTACGCAAAGTTTTTTTTCTGCGGAAACACACTCTGAGTAGGTGAAATGAATTTTCTTTAATGCGAAATTTTGCATTCTGTCTATGAGCATAACTTGCTAACGGTAAGAGGTAGGGAAAAAGTTTTAAGACAGAAATTGTTTGTTTGAATGAGTTTTATTAAGCAGACAGAAAAGGTTAAGTGCTTAAAAATTTTTGCAGATATTTTTTTTCTACAGGTAAAAATGTTTTGAATTAATAACCCTGGTCAACAAAATTTCAGATTTATTTTGTCCCACGAGTTAAAGTGGGTGAACTTGGTAGTACTTTTTACATTTATTTCATATCTGTTTTCAGAACTTGTCTATCAGGCAGGGTTTCAGAGTGGCAAAGCAATGAAATTTTGTGAAAGTATATGTTATAATATGTGTATAGATCATGAAAAATGACGTACAAATTCATATATATTTACTTGGGAAATGTGCTGATATATGACTTACTGCTGTACTTTGCATCAGAAACATCTCTCTTCAGCGTCCAGCAATAGACTGCCAATATAGCAGGGCTCCATTTGCCTTGGTATCATCAGCACTTTCATCCTCGCTTAGTGTCATGGTTTTTGGAGGTTTAGGCAGAGGTAATTCCGCACTGTGAGGTACTGGTCTCAGTGCAGATGGAATATTAGGATATTTTAGGATGTTTGGATGTAGAAGTCATACCATTTATTATTGTTAGACAAAAATAGCAATCGGTAATATGATCTGATGGTTACCTCCAAATCATAGGAATAGCAAAAGGCATATGTTGTTTACCTTTTGATCACGCTGTAAGAAGTCTGACACACGTAACATAACAAATATGGGGAGGCCAGCTTTTGTCTTCATCACCTACTTTACACTTGAAATACTGCTCATAGCATTTTTTAAGGAGAGGTGTGAAAGACCGTTTTTGATATTTAAATGTCAATTCTCCGCAAATGTAGCAAAAAGAGTTCGGGTGGTTTACACATGTCCTTGGTATTTTTACAAGTGATCAAATGTTCGCGGTTTCACTACAATAGCTTGAACGCAATACAACGCAACACTCTTTAAGACGTTAACAACGTCAGCGTACCTAGCTCTAGTCGACAACTGAAATAACAAGAGATGCTGTCTAGGAATGGGAAATGCAGGTCTTAACAAGTCAAGACATGTTCAAACATTTACCATTGCATGCTGCTTGAGCAGTTCCAAGATCTAGCCGACAACTGAAATAACGTAAAGACATGTTCTTTTAAACTACATATCTATGCATTCATATTTTAGGTTGATAAGCGAAAATCTTGGAACATAAAGACTAAGGGTAATGGAGAAATTCTGAAAACATAATTGATTTCAGCATGCAATCGTATTCCATGTTTAACAAATTCGCACATTAAGGCTCCTTTTCTCGCCGGCAAACTTCTCGCGGTGCACGAAATGTTCAAAATCCGTCGTCCTTATTTTTCTAATAAGGTCTGGATCGGCGAAAATCAGGATTGGTTCATCCAAAAAATTTCACCGATTCCATTTCCTTACAAATTCAACTCTTTATGGACATCCCGTCAAAATATCATTCATTCCTCTTCTCACCGTTATGGGGTAAAATTGTGATAGCAGTTAACGCCAACATTAAAAACATATACAATTTTCTATGTTACTACAATAGTTAATAAATATCAAAAAGAATACTTTAAAAATTACTTTTGATTCAAGGAAATCATACGTACGGATGTTAAAGCTTTCTGTTATATTTTCATAAACAATCCAAGCTCTAATTTCGATATATTTGAGATGCATGAGAAATTAGTTACTGGCTTATTTAGTATCATTTTTCTTTTCAATTTGAATAGTGAAATGTCTGGTTTATCAAGTAACTCGGAAGATATTCTACGTTTTAATATGATATTTAATGCTTTAATTTTCAATTTTTGTCGTAATAATAGATAAATACCTTATGACTCTCTTTGGAATTATTTAATAAACAGAATGTTACGTTATTTTTACTGTCAATGTTACCTCTCGTACATACATAACCGTGCGAATCTTTCCCATCTATAAAGGACTGTGAGGCAGCACAATAAACACACTGTTCGGCTTACTCCTCTCGCACAAGGTATTAATTAATTCGGGACGACACGTGCTTTGGGAATAGATGGATTTCCATTATCAAGTCGAATAACCGAATTCATTATTCCCGAAACACGTGTCGCCCTGAATGAATTAATACTTTGTGCGGGAGAAGTAATGTGTTTATTTTCCCATCTATAGTTTAGTTATATCTTGTTCGTTTCACATTGTTGGTTGTTTCTCCCTAAAAGTACATGGTGTACTATAGTTCTCTAATCTTTAAATTAGTTTAACCTGTTGCTTTTCAGTAAGTTTTCCGTCTTCACTGTACGCTAGCCGGGAACCCTGGATGAAGGGACGTACAGTTTACGGGCGACGATACATGATAATACATCCTGTATTACGAGTGATTGGCATACTGTTTTTTTCTAAAATTTACTGGAACAAGGCGTGACAAGTTACATTTGATTGTCTTTTTGAAAATCATTTTCTAAATAATTTTAATTATGTAACACGAATCTTTAGCTCGTTTTTATTCTATACATTGCAATTGTGCCTACCTTCTTTAAACTTCTACTAAATTCTTATTTTGTGTAGTGTTGTGTCCACACGGTATTTCCCATGGTTCTTATTGTGCGCCACAAAATCTATCATTTATTGCTATTATTAGGAACACGTTGTATGTATATGACAATGGAACATGAAAAAAATTAAAAATAAGGGTGTAATAAAGAAAAGATGATTTTTGCGTATGACAGGGCAAGTAAGTAAGATTTCAAGGAATGTATTTAATATAATTTCTTTCTGTTCGGTATGATAACAATATGTAATACAGTAGACTAACATAAATTAATGCATAAGTCTCAAATTAACAGGAAACATATATTCCAGCTATTTCTATAGCCGCACGGATTGGTAACAAAATATAAAGTTTTTAAAGTTTAAATAAAATTAAAAAAAGTTATAATGGCTCGGATTTCAGCAATATCGTTTCTAAAGATGTACTAGTCAATGCTCTGGGATTCATTCTTATAAGTTTCGGCGTATCTTCGCATGGTAACACCTTAAAATTCTTCAAAATCATTGCCAAACCGATTTTATTCTGTAGAACGGCGAATCTTAGCCCTACGAAATTACAGAATAAATTTCCCTCTTTGGCGACGTATTAAAATGCATTTTTCTCACCTATGCAAATCCTAGGACCGTCTCCAAACGGCAAGAAGGTAAATGGCCGTATATTGGGCTTATTCTCCTTCGAAAATCTATCTGGATCGAATTTTTTGGGATTTGGGAAATTCTCCGGATCCATTTGCAAACCCCTGGTGCTAACAAAAACTGACGTGCCTTTTTTTATTGTAAAATCACTATCAGGTACTTTATAATCCTTATTACATTTGCGATTGAGAAAAGGAATGGGTGGATATTTTCTTAGGGTTTCTAAAACCAGTTATGTAATAATCAATTTAAGTATAGACATAAAAAAAGTTAAATTACCATCTAATACCTGATCCATATAGTGCATATCCATTACAGCTTCGTACGTTAATTTTCCATCGTAGCGTTGCAATACTTCCAAGATTTCACTCCTCAACTTCTCTTGGTATTCCTGGTGTAGAGCTAGTTCGTACAAACAAAACGTTAAATTAGTCGCGGACGTTTCAAAACCGGCTCCAAAGAATATAAAGGATTGGGCCAACATCTCTTGCACAGTTAATCCTTTCTCGTTCCCATTATGACCAAGCTCGAGCAAAATCTGAACGAAATCATTACGTTTGAATCCTGTGGAGGTCCTGTGATTGATCACTGACGTGAAAGCTTTGGTAAAGAACTCTTCAATTTCTTTCTTTACCAATTTAATGTGGTATAACTTATTTACTTCTGGCAGAAGGAAGATTATGAACATTTTTAGGGTGGTGGAAATGTCTAGATCCATCAACATACGTCCGTATTTGCGAAACTCCGCATTGGGGTCTGTGAAACTATTGCAATTCAAACCGAAGGCACAAGATCCTATGATGTCTGTGCTATAACACGCGATCATCTCTTTTACATCCAAAGGCTGTTGTTTGGAGGTTAGGGAATCGATGTGTTTCATCATTTGATCGGCGCAAAGCAGCATTTCCTCATACATAATCTTCATTTTACCGGAGGTAAATGTGGGGCTTAATTTTGCCCTTAGATTCTTCCATCTCTCGTCTTCCAAATTCAACAAGTTCGCACTTAGCGGTTCTTTCTTCTCATCGACGAAGTTACCGTGATTCATGAAGTGGGAGAAATCTTTCGTCAGTACAAGTTTCACGAGCTCTGGATCTATTAGAACCAGTATCGGTTTATGTACCAAGAATATTCCACCGAATCGGTTTCCTTGCGTTTTCAAATAATTGTGGGCGTCTTCTAAAATACCAACGAAACCTCTCTTCATCCAGAGAGGATTTTCCAAATTCCCGAGTGGAATGCTGGGCGTAATATAGGGGACGTTTTGCCTTTTCCAGTATCCGTAAGTCCATTTGAAATACAAGAAAATAGAGGCGAACACAAACGCGATACACACCACTATCACTTCCATCGTGAAAAATAATTATGATTATTGGTCCATCTCTGATATCAATAAATAATTTGATACTTTCGTTACAAAAACAAAATATTTATTTATTTTTTATCTTATCGCATACTGTACGAGATAACCGAAAAATATTATAAGTTGAGGTAACTCGTAATATTTCCTAATATGATGTAATAAGCGTAATGAATGAGCGTTCGTTTATCTTACCGTCATGTTTAAGATGTGAACGGAAACTAGTTTGGTCCAAGTATATGTACAAATCGCTCCTCACCAAATTTACGAATCGAGAGAAATCATTAGATAATGACCTTGCAGTATACTGGTATTTCATGTATAATTTAAGTGTATTTGCCCTGTAAATTACGAATAAGGCGCGAGAATAAGATATGTTGAATTCAATATAATTAAACTGTGTTTGTATACATGATGTTTATGGTCTTGTGATTTTATTTTCAGGGGGTGATTAAAGATCTTAAAATAACGTAAAAGTATCTTAACAGAGTTGCATAATAAGAGAGATATTAATGTTAAACATTTTTTGTGGTTGTTCTTTTTTTTTGAGTGGTGAATTATCTTATTGTTGATGTGCTGCCGCTTGTATGTAACAAGCTGTTCTTAACTACGTATAATTTACTAGTGATGGGCGTTTAGTTAAAGATTTAGGTCGCTAGCGAGAAATACGTAAGGGAGACAGCTAGGTTCATTGCGGGTGCGGGCAATGTATTTCTAAATGCATTCAATGCATTTCTAAAAATCGTTCTGTTTTTCATTGGGATAGGTTTTATTTCTAACTGGCAGCATTTTTGCTTGCAGCGTTCGGCTAATGTAAATTTACTGCCGTAGCTGGCTACCGATGAGGGTAATATTTTAATGTATATTTTTTTAAAGATAAGTACATCGGTTCCCTGGTAATTACATGACTGTTCATAATAATAATGATATAATAATAATATAGGTTTATTCGTTGTAATAAGAACATTACAAGAAACGTCAAGAAAATATATATATATAACAAATACAAAATTATGAAACAGTTGCCACAAACAACAGCTTAAAATTATATATAATGACATATATTCGAATTTAAAATTTCTTCAAGATATGTTTAAATAAACTTTTTTTTTGCCTTAATTAATATCTTATTTGTCAGATGTATGAAGACGACTAAATTTATTATAAATTTTTGGACCCCAGTAGTCGACATAGCGCTGAAACACCTGGACCCTATGATACGGGGTTCTCATGTTATTCCTATGTCGGGTTTCGTAGTCGTGGCAGGCACCGTCGGCATGGAACTTCCGTGGGTTGTGCATCACAAACTGAAGTGCGGCAAGTATATAAAGCGATGGTAGCGTGAGTATTTTTTCTTGCTGAAAATACGGTCTGCGGCTTCTTTTTTACTCTCAGTTGACAGAGGACTCGGACAGTTTTTTTCTGCTTGCGGCGATGTTCCCCAAAGCAGGATCCCGCAGAGCAGCCTGCTATGAAAATTAGCATAGTATGCCGTTTTAGCTGCATCATGAGTTGCGATAGTTTACATCCTCTGGATCATATATATATAGAGGATGCTAGTCCCATCGCTAGTTCGTTGATATGTGCCTTCCACGTCAACTTGCCATCCAAAGTTAATCCTAAGTATTTGACGGTTTAAGGTCGTCACCAACCGCAGCAGTCACCACAAAAGAAGTATCGTCGGCATAAAGGGAAGTTTTTCTTGGAGATATATTGCAAGGTAAATCGTTTATAAATATTATAAATAATAAAGGGCCCAAAATTGACCCTTGCGGTACTCCTCCTGCTATGGGTGTCGTGCTCGATTCGATGTCCCAAGTTGAACCATTTGATATCTGTCAGTGAGATATGAAGCCAGAAAGTTGTGTTGTTTCCCTGTTATACCATACCAAGTATAATTTATCCAGCAGGATGTCATGCTGTACCATATCAAAGGCTTTGCTCAAGTCACAACTCGTCAACCCTACTTGTTCTTAAAATACAAAATAGGATACGGTGGCTTAAAATAGTAAACATAAAAAATACCCTTACCACCTCGATGAGTGAAGAACTCCTTATCTTCCTTCGTAGATTCTGCTGAGGATGGCAACTTAGTTGCCGAAATACGTATCCAGGAGTTCTTCACTCATCGAGGTGGTAGGGGTATTTTTTATTTTTACTACTTGTTCTTGCTTATCGTAGGCCTCCACAATGGTTTCCATCACTTCATAAATTCCTGTAACTGTCGACCTCTTTTGTCGATATCCATGTTGTTTGTCCGTGAAGTAATTATTTTTTTCAAAGTAAGCTATTAGTCTTTCAGCTATCAGTCGTTCGAATGATCCCTATCCTTTCCATATGCATTAAAAGAGGAATAAAAAAATCTCAGAATCAGATATCTCTGAACTTAGCCACGCTTCTCTAAAAATAAAAAAAACACCGAGGAGCCACTGGAAATGCATTGTCAAGCTTCCTATGAAGACTATGAACGTTCTTTTAGCCAAGCTCGAAGTGAGATGTACCTACATCGGTTGGGCGTACTTAGTTTTATTATGGAATGGAAACAATTTTTCTTAAGGCATCTCTCAATTATTTGCCTTATAATCCAAAACAATAGTAACACAATATGTGTTTTATTCATTCCTTTATAGAAGAAGGTAACCGTTATATCTGGAAGTTTTTAGTTTCTTTCTACCACCATATCTCTAATGCTACTTAGGTCACTTACAATCTGGCAAATACCTACTGATAATAAAAGTGCATCATGTTAAATACAGCTAAATACGTGCCATTAATGCACAAAGACGCGAACTTATTGCTGAAGGCTACGGCGGTGACACTATCGACAATTCATAGGATCGTGGATGAAAAAGAAAAAGTGAAAGTATAAGTGGTGCATGTGCCAAATAGCCTTTTCCAAGGAAAGCTATAAGTATTCCTAAGCTTATAATTGAGACTGACGACACAAGACGATTTTGAAACGTGAAATTTTCTGTAATGGAGAGGACTGTGCCTGCACTGAGACGAACTTTACCCAAGCTTAAGGATGTTAGAGGCTTCAAGAGAAATCGACAGAGTTTACGTAAGATTATACAGGATATTGGTTTTCGACGGAGAAAACACAATCCATATCCAGAAAGATATTGATGCCGCGTCATGATATTAGATTCCAGAGGACGAATTATTTGCCAGATATTAGGAGGTTTCGAGATTTACATCCATGCCTCACACACAACAGTGAAAATTTGGAATGATAAATTGTCTTGAGGAATTAAAGGAATCCATAACAAAAGGGTAGGGAGTGTCTGCAACATCCAATTTACCACTGTACAACACAATTGATTGGAGCTCAACGACATTATAATAAGCTTTTCTTGCAATCTATGATTGAATTACCAAATGTGCTAAATGTATTAATATTCTAATTCTAAATTACACTAAAATTTAAAAGCAAGATAAGTTTAAGTTGTCGAAATACATAACCAGCGTTTATTCTACTGTGGTGAAAATTTATTATTTTTGTAGCTATTGAAACCATAATTAGGCATTGCTTTAAATATTGTTGATATATTTCATTCTTGTAACATTTCAATCATTTGTGCCAACAAAAGTATAAGAACCTAGCAAGAACAAGCAAGAGATCAAAGAACACTGATGATGAGCATAGCAAAATTATAAAACTTGCGATCTTAAAATTATTGGTTCTGTTGCAACAGTTGATATGGCTCTAGGATTTATTTCAACAGCATCAGGCGTACTTTCGTCCGGTAGTAGTTTAAAATTCTTCAGAATCATCGCCAAAGCAACTTTGTTCTGTAGAAGCGCAAACCTTTTACCTACGAATAACCAACGCGATCAGTAAATAATTCAGGAAAAATATCTTTTTCCAATACCTATGCAAATCCTGGGACCATCGCCGAATGGTACAAACGTAAATGGACGTATGTTGGGCTTGTTTTCTTTGGAGAATCTGTCAGGGTCGAATTTGTTCGGCTCTGGAAAATAATCAGGATCCATGTGCAGAGCTAGAACGCTCACCATGACTGATGTCCCTTCTTGTACAGTAACATCGGTCCCAGGGATTACGTAGTCTTTTGTGCATTTACGATTAATGAATGGAAGTGGTGGATACCTTCTCAAAGTTTCTGGAAATATAAGGATTTCTTATGCTGGGATTTGCTTAAAAACGAGTCAATAAATTTATAATTTAATACCAGTCATTTAAATACCTTTACCAATGCATTAATATTCAGAGCCTTCGAAGAATTATGTACAACAAATAAGCTAGGAGATATACAGGGTGAATCGAAATTACAATCACACTAGGATGGGAAAAATTATTATAAGGGCTAATTCATTTTCGACCCTCACCATGGGGATCTCGCTTATTATGGGACATAGAGGATAGGTTTAAATTTGGCAAAGTTGCAAAATTTTGTCTTTGTTATGAATCCGAAGAAAAAATAAGCCTATGACAAATGACGTTCGAGATTTTTTTTTAAAACAAAAAAACCCATTTTCTTCTATTATCTCTAGCACTTTTATTCGGACTTGCAGAGAGAAACTAAAAGCACATTCTCAGGGTCACTTTTGATCTTCTATCTAATGGTGTACTCGAAATTTTTATATGACGTTTCGATTCCTTCTG
>JARFOC010000010.1:594000-610086 GCA_031763485.1 Osmoderma eremita
TTCTTTCTTGTTTCACCACCAATATTATTTCTGCAAGTACGGCTCTAATTTATTTCCTTTTCTTTTATCTTTTGCATCTTGATTTCTATTCACTAACATTTTGATTACAAGTAAATATAATAAATAAATAATAAAATACATTAACTAGAAACTCTACTAGTACAATATGTAAACTCAAATATCAAACAAGAAAACAGTAAGCAAAAACACGGATTGATTACAGGTACAGGTTATTTGGTTGTAAGCAATATGGCGCGGTAATTTGAAATTTAAATGTTCGGACCTTAAACATTAGAACTATTATAGAACTTGAATTTGAACTGTCATGCGCACTAGTGCCAGAATTTCAAATTCCAGAACGGTTCTCAAACTGAAGGTCCGAACAAACCTTATATTAATGCATCTACAGTATATAAGTAACTATTTTTATTGTATCGCACAGATGCTTCTCATTCCTAGCTCTTCTTCGAATTGCCTCCAGAGTTCGAACGAAAGGTTCGTACCTATATTGTGTATCTACATAAAATACATTACGACGGAAACTGGCAACATTGCACTGTACTCGGACTACGTTACGTGTTAGAGCGAATAGTGGCGACATCCAGTGGAATTTTTATGAATCAATCTAGTCGCCCTATCTAGTGAATAGTCTGGTATAGTTATTTTGTCTGTGATAATCGTGGCGGACATTGTCAGTTGACGGGACGACAGACAATATTTTAATTTCCTGCACATGTTCATAGATAATTACGAGGTCCTCTTCAATTTGATCGGGCCGCCTATAAGGAAAATGCAATCTCAGTTAAGGAGAGGCTAGCTGTCTATTTACGGTTCTAGCAACAGGAGATTCGTGTACAAGTTTGCTGTGCTTGTTTAAATTCTCAATACAAGCTATTTCGTTAATTCATTCATTCATAGGTATTCAAGGAAATCATACCTTAATTAGTTCGCATATTCTCCATGATTCTGACTCGGTTTGATTGTAGGAGTATCATATTTATATACTTATGTATAAATTAATTAACCGTCTTTTTGACATTACTGAGAACTTCCCTAACCTCTCCCCAATCAACGACATGCATCCGTTGCATACGACGCACGCGAGGGTGTTTAAAAAGCAAGGCACGACATAAATATGTTTGCGACTATTGATGTGGCGAGACTGTGCGTGCGGCAATATTTTCGTCAGATTCTACGCACAAGACACAACGTTAACATTTATTGGTGTGGACGCGGCTTTATACCAAAGGGTAGGTACTTCTTTGTAAATGAGATAATTCTCATTTACAGCATACGCTGGCAAATCGTCTGTACCAATTCATAAGATCTTTCGGTGGACGAGTTTGACAATCCACTGACATGTTCATGCCCATATCCTCTTTGGAATAATGTACGGACAGTCCGCTAGATCGTTCGGGTGTTTGTTGGAAAGCATTGTGCACATTGCGCATGCGGCTGACGATCAACGAACTTGAAGGAACAAAGCTGTTAGATACTCGTCAAGAAAAGAATTGACAAACAAAAAAAACATAAAGCATGCGCTAAACCGGATGAAATAACTACTTGTTTAAAAAAAAACTTTTTTCTTAGTGCGGGTGTGAAGATGACTAAGAAAAACTTGTTTTATCCGTCTTGATGCGTTTTTATATAAACCTTTTTTATTTTTTTGAAATACGTATTTATTTCTGATAGCATTTTTAAATCTTTATCAAAATGGAAAAAAAATACTTTTCGTGCATCTTACCAAACCGTAATGCAAAAATTAGGAAATCAATATTGCCTTAAGTATCCAAGGCAATATTTTTAAAGATAGCGAAGTGCTTATTTTGCATAAAGAATATAAAACACGTGTACTATGTAAAAGCCCAACCAATTGAATTATTGATAAACGAGATAACCCCCGAAGATGAAATAATTCATCTTTCATCATGTATGTTAACTAGCGCTTATGCGGCGCGATTTCTCCACGCGAATACAAAAACAAAAGCAGCAGGTTTACGACATCATTGTGTTTGTTCGCTGGGGGTAATTTTTGGCTCAGGTTACGATGCCGAATGAGGAAATACTATTTCATCGAGCACAGAAGTATCGACGGGTCAAGGAACGAGGTTGTTTTCGTAGGAATCACATTTCGACATTGACTTGACTGACGTGTACTTTCCCAACTAAATAATTTCCAATTCCAAACACATTTTGCCTTAGCAACGATATATTATGGCTAAACGGTTATATTAACGGCAGTAACGTCATCCTGGAATGGGGAAACGAAATTATAGCCACTATTATAAAAACATTTACACGCCTAGAGAGTAAATCTTCACCCAGTATCCAAACAGATAAAAAAATTTCCTTAAATGTTTGTTACCACCATTTTTAAGTAGCTACATAACCTCCGTAGAAGATCATTGTGGAATGCTTTTAAATCTTGCTTTGGAGTTATTAGTAGTATGCTATCATATTTACGAATTATTAAATATAAAATATCGATGATTGAGAATTTCATATGTATATATAAATTGCAAGCCAAAATGATGATAGCCCACTGACGTTTCACAATCTGGTTAGGGACTTTCACTTCCATAAGTTACCAGCTTGATTTGAATCATCAAGTGCTGCCAGCTGTTGGCATTGGTGTGTGTCATCCCTTATCCCTGGTGTTTGTGTTTGTTGTTGTACAACTTATTGTTGATATATTTTACATTCTTTTGCGAAATCATAGCACTTTTCAGAGGTTTCAGTACATCTACTTCGATTCTATTAAGTGAATATGGCATTATGAGATTAAATTAATATAAAATTTTGAACCTGTTGCGAAGATTCCATTCATATCACATGTTCAGCAAACTTAATTCAAATTTAGCATTTTACCAAGCAGGAATGCCAATGGTTTTATATTTTATTATGTGGTATATTGTAGTATGTGGTCACGTGAGCGATCATCACTGTATATCTCAAAATACGACCGAATTACAAATCGAAATATGAAATATGAATGATTATTCGCTAAGACGAAATTATACGAATGATCGTACAAAAGACCTTTTATAATTATAAATGAATGGTCATTAGAACGATGATTCGCCCATCGTTAGACGGATTTAAAATTAAATGGAGGAAATCACAGAATTCTATTCGGTTTGAGATTCTAGATGAAATAGAAAATATTTTCTTTTGTTAATTTAAAGTAACTCCCTCCCCGAATTGAACTACTCTAAAACAGAAACTGTACAAAGTAAATCTTCGAAGTTTCCAAATGTAGCGAAAATCAGCATACAAGAAAAATATTCAAGCAATAAAAACAGAGAGAACAGATAAAAAAGAATACACAACACACACATATGTATTTATTTCTTGAGTATGCTCTCGGACGCTAGTCTTAAACTGTCTGTTTTAGTCTACAAAATGGGTACGTACAATTTATAATTTGTACCACATTTTCCATTTTCCACGTGTGTTATGAATACATCTTTACGGGAACCAAAGTTACCCATAACCACACAATGGCTACAGAATTTTGTCGATAAATTATATTGGACAATTGCAGAGGAAGCCCAAATAGAATCAGCGGCCAGGGTCACCCGCAGAGGTTCAGCTACCGATTGGACACAATTGGGCAAGGAGTTGAGGAGCGTAGCTAAAGAAAGAAAAGAAAATGTCGTGGAAGATTACGAGCATCGTGGCGAAGCATCCCGCAGGAATTCTGCCACGGATTGGACGCAAATGGGTAGGGATCTACGTCATATCGCAGACGATTATACAGCGTCTAACGAAAGCTTAGAAAGTTCACCATCTCCTCAGGTATGTTCCAGCTTTTTCTGCTTCAATACTCAATGCCACAGGCAGATTGGTAGACGCAGATCTCTGCCGGACACAGCAGCGATTATTCGTCATCAAATATAAAAAGTGCGGGTGAATTTTGCGAAGGAATTCTTGAAATAAGAATCTTAACTTAAAATTAAGTTGAATACAAGAGTTATTTATTATTAAAATTTTATTATTAGTGTTATTTTTTATTATTATAGATTTATGTGTTACGTAGTTGTTTTTGCTGTAGTAAAATAACTTTTCATATTTTTAAATCCAAAGTTTTAATTAAATATGTATTTGGCATATGTATATCTGTACAATATATGTATATAAAATGAATCTGTAACATTACTTCTGTATGTACCTACAGATGAATTCCAAATAAAATTGATAAAGCTAGTTATAACTTTCAAAACTTTCCCCAAGACAATAAAATTTTACCCGTGCATGTTGGTTTATTATATCAAAGCGAAAATAAAAGCAAACTATGTTCTCAGCAAAGTGCATTTGTATTTATTTTGTAATTAAAATGGATTATTAAAAATATAGTACATAGCATTTATATCAACAGATATTTTAAATAATTGGCCACGCTGCTCCCATTTCTAGAAAGACTAGGGGATATACCGAGAAAGCAAAAACGACTGTCATGTCTGAAGTTGCAGTAAATGAATAAGAAAAAAACAAACAAATATATATATAACAGGTAAGACAATGGAAGACAATGTTGCTGCAAACTTCAGACATAACAATCATTTTTTCTCTCTCCTTATACAACTCTTATTGAATTTTAATTCATCAAGAGGATGTTTATACTTTACTAACAGATACAAATAAATTTAATGCGTATATTACTACGACTTACCTTCCTTTTAACCAAAATTGGCAATTATTTCACACAACTAAAAATACTCCGAAAAGGGTTGCCAAGTTTTTCAAACATTTTGGCAGCTACTAAACATTCACTGCATAAAAATTCCAAAATAATTGGCAAGACTTTGTCTATAAGCAGTCTATTAAAATATATTTATAAAATTCAAATAAGTCGCAATTGAAAAACAACAATATACCATCAATAACAAAAAAATACTAAGCCAGGAAAATTAAATCTATAGTTACATTGTGCTGTAAATGTGAATACCCACAAACACAATATGAGAAAAGGTTTTTAGGACGATCTGAAGACGTGACGGCCAACTTTGGAAGATAATTGATACAACTTGATTCTCGTTTTTCGTCAAATAGCTACCTGAACTTCTATGCTATTGATTATTCATTACTCGTTAGTCATCCATAGTAAAATATCCATTTCTTATGACCAGTTGTAGTACCTTGTTCACAACTGTCACCTGTTTAATCATAATGTCATTATGGTTATTTAGTAAATAATTACATCTCAGTCAGTGAATCACAATACCTTTTCACACCTACATAACGCGTTAACATGTATTTAATAGTAAGGTATGAATTTGTATTTGCATGTTTATCAAGGCAATGGAACAATTAACTTAAATTTGTTCAGTTTAACACCATAAAATAAACTTGATATTTGAAATTATCCATAAACGAGTGATAGGTAAGTATATCAAATTTATCTGTTATTGCCAACTTATAGATATCTAATTTTTCACTTGGTTAATTACATTTTACTCATACTTATGTATAAGTCACTCTAATATCCTACCAACTATGAAATCCTAAATGTTTCTTGCAATCACTGAACATTGGAAATCGGTCAAAAGTTTCCTCTTACTTTAATTTGTGCCAAAACTAACAGATCTTGCGTAATATCTAGTCTTTCAATATTGTGTTGTTTTTAAGATTTTTACCATACACATAAACATGTCATCAAAAAAATACTTGACCTAATTCAAGAGAATTTGCAAAGTTTCGCAAACTACACATACGTGCGTCTGTATATTTGTGTGAATTTCATTTATTTATTAAAATACGAATGTAATAATTTAAATTTGTTCTCTGAAATATTACTGGTGGTAATGTATAACAAAATTAACGGAAAAATATGCAAGGTTATCATAACAAAAACCAGGATTTAGTAACAAACATTTCCAATGCCAGCAAAACCTGGATAACCGTTTCAGAGGATATACATATGTGTGTAGTATGTACACACACATATATAAATTCGATATTGAAAGTATAAATAAATTGTTTATTATGCATTTCAATATAACTGTCCTTTAATAACGGTAAGAAATAAAGAAAACAGGAAGCATCTTAGTTTCATCAATATATTTCTATATAATTTTTATAAAACGAAACGATTTCACAGGTTACAAAATGTTTTAAAAAAAATTTCACTATATTTGCATAAACATCTCAACTACAATTACACATAATTACGGTAATAATCTGTCTGTTAATCTGTACTCCATAACAAAATTGTACTTTGGAATTGTGCTCTAGACGTTACCGAGAAAAACGGCAGCACATGTCGCATGCATACATTTTTTCCTTCGTTACGTACATATTTATCAACATGTTCACGTGTTGTCCGCGTGCTACGGTCTTTAAAAAAAAAAGGTTCTCATCCCCACCATGGCACTATTTGAGCGGCGCTCCAAAAGTTTTATTTATTTCCTGCACCGCTGCGCTTTCTAGTTATTTCACAGTTACTTCGAGTGGTTACGTATCGATTACTGTAGGAACGTGTAGACTATAAAAAAACCGTTGCTCTGATTTCAATCTTTTCTTATTCTATCTTTAGAAATATAGTATTCGAGTGAATAGTAATAACACAATCATAATAATTAACTACAAAGTTATAGTAGTTTTGTGATTTTCATTGTTTTGCTGGAAAGTAAGGTAATTATTATAAATTTTTACGTTTCTGTAATTTTTAAGTTTGTCTTTACTGATTCTGTTAGGTAGTAAGGTGAAACTTTATCGTAAAGCATAAACGATCCTTAAATTGGTGCAACCTACCAACCTTACGAAAAAAGGTCAATGTTCTTAAAATAGATCAGGCATTACTAAATATAGCCAAGGTTAGCCTTATTAAATTAATTGATACTGTATGCATTCTCGCAATATTTTTGGAGAGATTTTATGCTTGATTACAATATAATGTAAAATTGATGTATCATTCATAAAATTTGATACGCACAGAATTTGTGTCCAAGAAACTTTCACTCGGCTCTAGAAATTTCGCGTGCGTTCATTAAAGCATACAAATATACAAATTTAGTAATTTAATAGTTGGCAAGACTTAATCTCCCATTTAATTTATTTTAAAAATTATTTACAACAGAATTTTTAATTTTAATTAATTTCCACTGTGATTTGATTCCCAGATATTTTCTCAAGATGTTTGCCCCCATTGAAAACCAAAACGAAGAGATGAAATTGGTTGCCATGCAACGCGTATGGCATCTGAATCGCAGACAGTCTAGTTTATCATCTATCTTTGAGGAATCGCCAGAACTAGATTTATTTGCATCGGTTGAGGTGAGTTACCTAATCCACCCATTTCGTATCACCAATCAGAAGTCCTCGAAAAATCATTTATTCGACGGGAGATCACGTGCGATATTTAGTAGTCATTAGTAATTTTCCATTACACATTCATTCTACATTAAATGAATCATAGGCGATTAACTACTATCTCTCCCAATACAAACAATGTAATCCTCTAGTAAACAATTGTTTCACCGTATTCAAAGTCTCATTTAGAAAAGATAAGTAGAAAACATTCCAATGTAAACAGAATCTCGAATCGAAAATATGCTTTATCATCAGATCGCATCATTTCAAAATCATCAGGATTTTCTCTTATCACGGATACAAAAAGAAACTATGTGTAATAATTATTGTAGACATCCTGTAATGCGCCTTCCCTGCCTAGAGGTCAATGCAAAAATACTTCGTCTCAGACATGCACGGATGTCGAAACAGACGATGAATATCTGGAAACGCAAGTAAGTCCATACGAAGTTCGTATGTTGCAACTTCACTGCTTATACGGCTATATTTTATGCTTCATATTTGGGATAATTGGAATTATTTTTTTATGAAGGAAAGAAAAAAAAATTTGTTTATGTGATAGTTATTATAAATACTGTTCTTAATGGAGCATTATGTTGATTTCAGGATGTGATTGAGCCAAAATCAGTTAAAGAAACCTCAAAACCCGGTTTAACTTTAGATGCTTCTGAATTGAATGATTTCCCTGCCAATTACGTCATTCATACGATAGAACCCCATCAATTCCCAGTTGTTGGAGTTTATATTGATAAGAGAGTTATTCCAGGCTTTAAATATCGTATACGTCCATTGCTGGGCCTAAATGAAAACAATAAATCTGCAAAATGCCTATTTGGAGGCAGAGCTCTTGTATTGAAGAATATTGGCAGAGGTTATGCAAGACGATTCACATTTGAATCTGATAAAGATTGCTTGAACAACAATGAAAACTATTTTTGGAGTGATAACAGGCCTGAAGGTTATGCGTTCGAGTTGGAAGCCATTTCGGAAGGAGACAAGTTCACCATTTTGGATGTGGTCAACCGGGAAGCTCAGGGCACCGTAGAAATAATGAAAGTCGAGGTGAGTTAAATTTTCCTTTTGTTTTTTTTTTTGCATTTTATTCTTGTTCGATACTGTGAACGTATCAGCATTCCAAACATTGTTGCTAGAATCCTCCCAGCAGGCAAATTCCAACAGGCTGACTGTCCATTCATTCAACGACACAGCTGTTTCTGTAATAATTGGTCGTAAGTTGTACCGAGAAAAAACTTTTAGTTTTATTGCGTATACATCTGCTATGACATCCCTCACTCTTTCAGGGTAATCAAATTGAAATAGGTACTGCTATTACCGATCAAGGGATTGAGAAAAGGGTTAAGGTTAAACTGATTGCAAAGGTGGAATTTTATGAAGTCGGTGTGTCGAAATTGATGCCCATTACAGGCGTTGTTGTATGGGTAAAACGTAGAGGCCAACAAACCGCCGAAATCACTAAGGTCATTAACGTCAACATAAAACGTCATAGATATTGTCTTACCCCCGGCTTTGAAAAGAGCTCAAGACGAGTAACCGTGAGAGGAGGTGACATTGGAGATGTACCTACAAAATACACCATGACTGGATTACAGCCTTACGAATTACCTGTAGTAGGTAAGAAATATCTTTGTAAAAAAAGTTGATATACTGGTCGCTACAATCATATTTACATCGTAGGTACTTACGTGGATCCAAGGATTCTTCCAGGATTTTATTATAGAGTCAGGCCAAACCATCGTAAACAATACTTATTCCAAGGACAATCCTTGAAATTAGTAAGCATTGGAATTGGATATGCTAAAAGACTGACATTCGAATCAGAATCAAAACTTAACCCAGACAATTACTTATGGTCTGATAACCATCCAGATGGCTTAGCATTAGAACCAAGAGCTGTCCTTAAAGGCATGAAATTCGTGATCTATGCCGGGGAACAGTTGCTTGGAAAAGCAAACGTTTTCAGAGCGGACATGCCCCAAAATGAAGAAAAGATGGAGAAGGTGAATTTAGTGCCTTAATCTCCTCCAATAGTTATAATAAATTTTGTTTTTACAGGAACTAACTCCATCAGGGCGATTCGCCATAGTCAAACGCATCCACATCGACGTGATGTGCCACATCAGATTAAATATGAACGAGGACAGCACCGAGCAGTTAATGCGCGTGTGCGGTGTGGCCGTGATGAGAAAAGAGCCGAACGCAAACGAGGCCAAAGTACTGAGGGTCGAAAATGTCGGTTTAGACTCTCAGCTCAATCTTTTGTTTGCTAGGAGCCAGACTGAACTTACGTTTTTCCCATTGAAATATTGAATCGAATTGATCTGTCCGTTTGATAACCTCGTAACAATAGATTTCCTCTACTTTGATATTATTGTGTTGCGTCTGTTTCATTATTTTGTATATGTGGATATTTTTGATGAAATAGTGATATTATTGTATACTGTTTTAATTATAATAAAATATTTTTTACAAGTGTTCCTGGAGTTTTATTTAATAATTTCACCGATGATTCATTCAATTTGAATTTAAACACGGCTAAGGCCTTGTTTATGCTAGTAACATATACAAACATGGGCAGAGAAAAGCACCGTAAAGTGGCGCACTCTATGAATAAAAAATAATGCCTTGAACGGCAAGGCAGCTTAGACTGAAAGTATATTATAGCTTCGTTCCAATACGCAGTTTGCTGACTGCTCGATGACGTGAACCAATCCGACAACAGATTGGAGACCTTGTGCACTGAAATGTCTTCTGATTGGTCAGAATACTCTATGTTGGAACAGGGCTTATATTTGGGCGGTCGTATTCGTTGTAAATTTAGTTCTTCTGTAAGCGGCTTAGCTGAGATGGCATCGCAAGTTCAGGCAAGTTAAATTGACATGAAATAATTTTTCTTAGGTTGCAAAATTTCTAAACACATTCATAACCAGCGGGAGTGCAGTAATATGCCTTTGGTGTAAGCCAGGGGTTACTCGACCAATAGAGGGCCCTAAGTGCAAGACTTTATCTAATAGAGGGCTCTGAGTGTAAAATTCTAGAAGTCTGCATAGAGTATTTTAAATTCATATTACAATTTCTTTAGTAGTTCTTTAGGTTTTTACTTATTGTTTAAAAAAATTGTATTATACCTTATTCCTTTCAATAGGACCTAGTGGCCGAAGTAGAAGCGACGATCAATCGAACCAGGCGGGTGACATCTGTACATTGCTCTACATCTAGTCCTTAATTCCTATTCAACTGTATTTTGTATTTATTCCACAATCTTTTATTATTTATTTAAGTTGGTTTATTTTTTAAAAATAAATGAATAAATAAAACATACAAATGCAAGTCCCAATTTTAAATGCAATTTTTCTATAAAGGACCCACAGTAGTAGTAGCTTAGATCATATGTATTACAATGATACCGCTATGTTTCCCATTTGTTTCCAACATACCGCAGACATAAAAAACAATTAGCATTTCTGTCTAACAACGGTTATTCGTATTTTCTTATTCGCACCTGACCAGGCGTGGACCACGGCGGGAGAAGCGCGCGAAGTTTGAATTAAATTTGACATACATCAGAGATTAACCGTAAAAATTCCATTATTCTCTCCGAAATGCTAAACGGTTACGGTTAATTGTTTTTGGGATTTTTGATGTTTCTTATACATCAGAGATAATATCAGCTCTGACGCATAGCCTAATTTTAAAATGTAAACACAAAATAGTTTGCTCATACAGATTGATAGACAACAGTAGTTGACACCAAGCACACATTGACAGAACTCTAACCTAAGTCTAACGGTACTCTGTCTAATGTCTGTTTAATAAAATTGTGAAATCGCAGACGTCCCATTATAAATCGCACGGAATCCGCATGCATTTCCGGTTCCACGAAAGGTCAGATAAGGGATAGCTACATATAATGTTCATAAGTATGAAAGTAATAGCTCGAAAATCGTAGAAGTACATGTTGGAAACAGTAACGTATATAGACTGATACTAATATGATGATAGCGGTATCCATGTAATACATATGACCTAAGCGTAGTAGCTAGTTAGTAACTTCAACATTAATGCATGAAATTACCTACAATTTGTATTTTAATATTATGTTGAAGTTACTAATAATAATTGCGGCAAATTTGAATTTTGCTTTGTGGGGAAAATATTTAAATAAAAAAATATTTCTTTCTCATTTTTTTTATTCGCATTTGTTAGATAAACTAGTGAAAGTGGTAAATGGAAATTCATTGACACCCCCTTTAAGACGGCAGCTAATCCTAAAGAAATAAGACCCGCCTTTGTCGTAAATTGTGTTACTGATCGCAGTCATCTTGAGAAACATATCAAATTTCACTTGGGGGTCCTTTAAATATGCCAAAAATTGCATGATTTTTAGTGTCTTGAGTACCACTACAAAAGATTATTCAAAATTGTCTAAATGTGGTAATCTTTTTACTAATAAAACTAGTAATAATTAAATAATTTTCTAATTTCTCCATAAAATACATAAAAGTTCAATATTTGCTTTGAATGCTTAACTATTTCTTGCAGATTACTTTTTTTACACTTACATCGTGAACGGATACTATACATCATGAAAGAAGATGCCTTTTAATTCTGTTTCACATAATTTTTTCATTTCCTCTGAAAATAAATAAATCACATTATAATTACTTCAAAGATAGGCAACCAGTTATCCACGATCGTCAAAGAATCGTGAGGTGTAAAAGAAAATTCTGCACATTTCAAGAATTTTTTCTTCCTTTATTAAGCATTTATACTCACCACTTATATCAATTAAATTTGCATTCTTCTGCTGTATCGTAATATAAAATTCTCTCATATTCGATACTCTACCTACAACCCAGTAATCGTTCATTGTCTTCACGATTACATCCCCAGCATAACCGAGGTGGGCCTTCCTGCTATTGATGTCTGCTATAATTTTAATGGAATCCCCGGGGCATGCTAAATTTCCAGTCTGTTTGTTATCTAAATGCGTCGTGCTCTTATACGCAAGATTCATTTTATTAAAGTATATAAATCTAGGAGCATATTCCGAAAGATTATTTGTAGTTGAAATTTGTTGAGAACAATATTCTGCTATGTCCGACACTATTGGTGTTAATTTTGATCCCATGCTTTCTTCTAATTTTTGCAAAAATGTTAATGATATTTCCTCTTCATCTAAAATCAATTGCAACATTGGAAATGTTTAATGGAAACAATAATAACAATATTTCTACCTTCGATAAATAGACATATTGAAGCACTCAAGGTCCTATATATTAACATATTATATACCACTGGTTTCTTTTTCTTTGTTAAATATACTTTAGGGAATTTCCCAACATCCTTAGCTGTTTTTAGATTTGATGGGCCATTTGTAAATCGACCGTGATATATAGTAAATGGGGAAGAAGGATTTCTAGGCATTGAACCACCACGGAGTTCAGTTTCCACATAGGATGGCAGAAGTATGTTAACTAAATACTGATATAAAATTTGCAGATCATCAGGTTCTAAACCACTCCTAATGCAATAAATATTTGACAATTCCATTCTAATACAGATAAAAGATCGTGACTTACCAAATTACATGATCGTTATACATAAATAAGGTACGGTCGATCAGACTATTATCACATTCAATTTCATTTAAAAAACACTGTACATTCAAGAAATTTTGCTTATCTAATGGTAAAAATTGGATTCCATTAAATATGTTTAATATATCACAATGAGCTAATTTCAAAGACTTTAAAAACTAGAATGTTTTACATTAATATATGCTGGGAATGTAGTAACTTAATGTAACTTACCGTTGCGTAAAATTTTTCTAATTTTGATTTTAAAGCAGTTATATCACTTTTCTGTAAAGTACTGCTGAACGTACCATTGAATAGCTTATACATAGAGTAGGTTTGCCTTAAAACGGCTTCGTAAACATTATCTTGGATATCATTTTCAATATATTCTCTTGTTGATGACCCCTCTTTAGTTTTATCAATAAACGGTGTTAAAAGGGTCTACAAATAACAATCATATATAGTATGTAGTAGTAATAACTTAGAATTATAATTATACCATAACCATCCAGAAACCTTCTTCTGGCTGGAAATATAGCTGCCTCTTCTTTTGAGTATGTAAAGAATTTACTGGGCACGACGGTTTAAATGTGCTATAAATTAAAAAAAAATCACTATAATTACTTCCTTTAAAATCTGCTTACCCAGTAAATTGTATAATAGCTTCTACTAATCCTATGTTTTTTATTTGCATATCTAGATCATCTTGTTCGGGAGAATAATACAATATTTTTTTGTGTTCCTAAAGGAATTAATATTTTAATAATGTTACATAAATTTAGACAAGATCTTACATCGCCTTCGTTAGCTCCGTAAGATGAATTAAATATAAAGAAATTACTTAAACTTATATCTCCTTTCATTTTCACATTAAATGGAACCTGTTTACTTAACCACAGATCAACTGGGTGGTTATGTTGTCCTGCAGAAACGTCAAAAAATAGAATAAATACACACAAAGTTGGTGACAGTTGTGCACTGAACTAAACTATCGGTGTTCAGAAAAATTCGAAGTCAAGTAGATTTTGGGCAGAAAAATCCAATGTTCTAGTGGTTCTAAACCACTAGACCCAAGTCTATAATTTGTATTAAATTTTAAATATCTAATATTGTGTCTCAATAATTTATTGTCAGAGTCTGATGTCAAGCGTATACAAAAAATAATATACAGTAGGTAGTACTATGAAGTGGTGCCTAAAATGAGTGCAGGGAGGTGGTAGACAATTTCAACATATTGTTTATGAGTTAAATAATCTTATGTGTGACATTGACTTTCCAAACATTTGCGGAACCATATGTCCAACAACCATTTTCTTTTATTACAACAGAAGATGACTGAAATAAACTGAATTGACGCAAGCATTACATAAGCACAAGTAACAAATAAAGATAGAAATACCCGGTTTGTAGCTGCTATTCTAACACTGAGGTTCATATTTTGCAATGTTTCCCAACTTGCATACTCATTAGATGCGTTTGTGTTACAGCAGTGCCTGAGTGTATGAACATTAATTCATCATGGTCAACCTAACTAAGTTTCATATCAATTAACATCTGAAGTCAAATGAGCAACAGATTTTATTTTGGGGTTATTGTTTTTTCGATTATACCTAAATATCAATTTTATGAAAAATATTATTTATTGAAGAAGAATGTTAAACACAGATATTTCATAACATCATTTTTATTGCGTATATTTTTTACACACTTAAATGTAACATTTGCATACACAAGATATTCAATCACAACTTCGTCAGCAACCGTATACAAATAACATTAATAATATATAATGTAGTAAGTAATATGGTTACATGTATGTGAAAAGAGTAAAAGTTTTAAATGATGTCAGTTCTTACAGTGATACATTATTTCAATAAATGTAGTCCGTGTCTTGGTTTGTTAACCATTCCTCTGATGTTCTGGAGTTCTTCGGATTGTTTCCCATGGTTATCCAATTCATTAACATCCTGAAAAATATAAAGTGAGTATATTGTGGGGACTTAAGTATAACTTTGTGGTATTTTAACATAAACTAAATGTATTCCTAAATATGCACTGTACTGTTTCTGATAAATTGTATATTTCTAATTTTGCAAACATAGTTAAAATCTAACACGGCATTCATTTTCTGTACAGAAAATCTCGGTTTCAATTGTTATTTGCAAAATATCTTTACTTCGCACTTAACTCATTTTATAAGTTGTAAAATCGTATTTAGTATCCACTGTAATATAATTGTTTATGACCAATATCGTCGCAATATCATTTTAAGTACATAATATCGTTAATAACAGCGAAATTAATTTATTTAAAGGTAATACGCTTACTGAGAGATTTGTTGTATATGGTAGATAAAACAAAACGTTAACAAAATGTAGTAGGGGAAGGTGGGACAGAATGGGATGATGGTATGACAGAACACGAGAAGAAGAGAAGATCAAGCAAACCGTGACTGGACGTGCTGTCAGTGTGAATGGTTTGTTTGAAGTTAGTGCGTTTTCTTTTTACTCGCCCTTAGAGCTGGATAGCGCCCGTGTTATGAATTTCCGGGCGACATTTATTTTCTAACATTATTTTAAGGTAAGACATGTTATATTTATTGGTTATCAGGATGTTATTTTTGTATTGCATTGGTCCTGCACAAAATTCACGACATAAAACAGATGGCATTTGCAAGGACAAATAAAATAATTATTTCTAATGTGGTACAATACTTACCAATACCACCCAATACTATACTAATATTACGAAATACTATCCCAATCTGCCCTACTTGTTTTGTAGCGGTTCCATGTTAGTATACAGGGTGTTCAAAAATTTCGGGGAACTATTGCTAACTTTCTCATTATTAATGCTACAGTTAAATTAGCAATGATTCAGTGTTTTCAGTGTTGATGAAGGTGCAATTGAGAAAAAAAGCAATTGAATGATGCGTTTTTAAGATAATTTAAAATTTAGTATTTTCTTAAATTGAACATCCTGTATATTTTTCATTATTTGGAAAGACAATATAATATTTAATTTAAAAGCCGTAATACACTTTTGCCCTAATATGAATGCTCAACAAGTTACGAGGGATTCTATTTTAATACGCGTAAGACAGTTTTCTTGCATTAAAAATCGCAGTAGGCTTGGTTTGTCTCAAATGAAAATAAATAATACAATTCTACAGAAATGT
>JARFOC010000010.1:625193-650150 GCA_031763485.1 Osmoderma eremita
GTTTTGTATGCTATTCGTAAATTATGATCCTTGAAAATTTTGGATAGGTTTTTAGTCGATTTATGAAAAGGTAGCTTGACAAATTGAGTGCCTTGATAACTTTGAGGTATCAGAGTTGTACAATTTTTAATGGACAATTTCTGTTTAGGTTTTTTAACCAAATTGTTTATCATATCCTTCTGAAAACCATTGTATTCCGCGACTTGTATGATGTAATTTAATTGTTATGTTATGTTAATCCGCTAATTTAAAGAATGGGCGAACCCAGCACTTCAGGATGTTCTTTCAAAATAGTATACTCCTAATTACCTGTGTAAATATGTTTTACAGTAACTAAAATAAGAAGATCCTACTTCAAAAGTAATAGCACTGTTAAATAATCGGTTTTTTAATTGAAATATCTTAAGTTGTCTATTGTTGTCTGTAAGAAATTTCCCATATTATACCTGTGTATATTTTCTGATAACACTTGTAAACTTTGCGCAAACTTGTGCATTTTCAAAAGAAAATAAATAATTGCCTGAATTGGGGATAACACTTGCTAGTTTGCATATTGAGGAAATTAATTGAGGAAATTAATTCTATTGGAAATTTAGTAGAACGAGTAGTGCAAGAACATGCTTTTGAATTTGGGCTGTCCATATTGCACGCGTGGATAAGATTTGTTCAATATTTATTACATATATCCTACAGACTAAGTATCAAAAAAATGGCAAGTCCGGCACGCTGACGAAAAAGAAGGGTTGAAAAAGAGAAAGCAAGAAGTTTAAAGACGTTTTAAATCTGCAATCTATAGTTGATAAAGTGCGACAAGGAGGTGGTACATGAAATGATGGGAATAATGCTCGACGCGTTTTCGCTAATTATGAATTATCATCAAACCTATTGAACATTGACGAAGATATAGTAAGAAGATGTTTCATCATTTTAAGTACTTTGGCATCCGAACATAAAATTAATATAACTGTTTTTAAGGAGTATGGATTGTTAACGACAAAGTTACTAGTGGAAGAATATCCATGGTTTTATATGCCACCGAGTGTTCACAAGATGTTGATACATGGAGTGCAAATTATTGAGCATGCATTAGTATCTATTGGTTTACTATCCGAAGAAGCCCAAAAGTCGAGGAACAAGGACATAAGAAAATACCGACAACACTTTACAAGAAAAACTTCTAGGATTGATACTAATCAAGATTTGATTTGTCGACTTTTGTTGACACCTGATCCTTATATCACTAGGTGTAAGGGTAACACCAAAAAAACCAAAGCGTCTACCTTGTCCAGAGATGAGTGTACTTATTGAGGATTCAAATAGTGAACGTGGAGATGAAGAAGGGAGTCAAAGTGGAAGTGGAAATTATAGTGAAAGTGGCAGTGATAACCATAGTATATACTTTTCTGATGACTGATATTATTCCACTTTTTTTGGTATTGTTTGCTATTGTTTTTTTTCTTTTTATTGTTATATTTATACAAAGTAAGTTGGCAATACTCTACGTTTATTTGTAGAGTGCAATTTCTTTCTCTATATATTTGACGTAATGATAATATATTGTTGTATTACATATCAATAGTACTAATAATACTTATTATTTACCATACTTTCACATTGAATACACATTATTTTTTAACAATACGTTTACGTTTATATTTGTTTTAGGAGCCTTTTTAATAGTGTTTTTCACAATGTGATTAATCTGCTTATAAGAAACACCGCTGCTGCTATTTAAATCCTGGTATTCTTTTATATTATAAGGATGATGGAGAAATTCTGAAAACATAATTGATTTCAGCATGCAAAAGTATATGGGAACCAGGCATTTTTGTGCTTGGTACAAAAAGCTTGTTAACCAGTGTAACCTAATCAAAGGATTCTAAGGGACATAAGTCCTCCACTTGACCCCGAAAAACAAAGATACTTTTTTTGTTTTGATACCTGAGTGTTTCAAAATTAAATGAAGTTAAATTATTAAATTCGGAGGCACTAAATTAGGAATATTCCGACCACAAACTATAAAATATTTTTTCACCTACAATATCATCAAATCCAGTTGTTTTACATATTCCCAATTAAAATCTACCAAAACGGTTTCCACCCGCGAAGACGGATGCTATTAATACGAGCAAAACGAAAAAAAAAAAGGAAATGGAAAAACAAGAAAACTGACTAAAGTACCCACTCTAGCGCGTTATATGGAGGGCTTAGGTTGACACAAATGGCATCGAGTTGCTCGACGTTAATGCTAATTTACAGCGATTTTGGTTTTGCTGGGACGAGTAGCAAGGGACCGCCTCAATTTATTATTATTTCGGCCGTGCGAAGGAACCGGTGAACGTGGTGCTTGTGCAAGCGAGCGAGGATATAAATTAAAATTTAAATAAAATGTAAATGTGTCTTGTTACATAGGTGGCTCCTCTACCGATTTATTTGCCATTCACAAATTCCTTAAAGTATTCGCAATGTAATTAGTAGCGATGTTATGCTAAAATTTATCGTATATCCTCTCTAATTTTGAACCGTTCTTGACATGGGAATCCATAAAATCCCACAACTTACTTCGCTGGGATCGACACTAACCCTCAACTATTAGGAATAACGATATAAGACACTCCCGAAGCTAGCCAATTAAGTGTGCGGTTTCTCATTAAACTTTACAAGTCTTTCGAGGATAAAGTTTACATTGTTTGGTTCTGTAATCCTTCAACTAACTTGCATATGTGTTCATACATACATACATACAAAACAAAGGTTAGGTATTTTAATATTACCGACGTATCGTCAAGATCAGATAGTTAAATTCGCACTTACCAGCTCTTTTATTTGATTGGTGATTTAATGTGCGTTTACTATCATTCATTAATCATTTTCGTTTCGTACAAATAGCGCTACTGTTGCGACACGTACACCATCTACTATACCGGTTATTAATTGCTGTTTATAGTTGTGCGAAATTGTGTGTTGCAAATGCCAAATCTATCGGCGAATATTGGTTATTCTAATACTATAATAATATATATTATTATATTAATAGTAATATATTTGAAATTAACACTGAGCAATGTACACAGAAAAATAGATATTTTACTCAAACGATGTATAAAATCTACACTAAAAAGTTCAGTATAACTACAAACAAAGAGACAGCTAAATGATTTACCAACACTATTTTACGCTAACTGCACATCAATGTTCACATCCGATTGGACGCACAGTTATGCATAGGTGTAGAATGTTTATACAGTTTATGCCTATATTTATAATTATACAACATTCACTTTAAGACAATAGCGTTGGGTAAGATAGGCTTATATTTTGGACGTTTGCTATTGGCAATATTAAATGTAAATTTAATTGTGTTATTAATTTTTATTATTTTATCATACTTTTGTAGATCATTAATACAGATGACACCATGCCAGAGCTATAGGGCAAGTTCCTTAATTCAACATGTTTTGTGATATGACGTAATAATAATTCATCCAACAAGTTCCTAAATTCATCTTGAACGTCATCAAAATTTTCTGATGTTCCATCCATTCTATCTGCTTCAATAGTGGATGTATCTGAATAATAGCTGTAGAGGTTATGTACACATTGATTTAAATAGAGCAACAGCACTAGAAGATGAACTAAAATTAAAAATCAATAGTTTTTTTTACACAGCTGCAGTAATAGCTGCAGACAACAAACAATTTTACATGTTCAGGCGATATTTCAATGCTCGTCTTTGGCAGGTTAAACATAACTACAGTGCAACCATCCAACAAAGGGTTTCTAAATTCACACTCAATGTGTAGCTATCAGAGTTGTATTAACAACCACCATAAATTGATGATGAAATGAAATGAATAAAGGAACTTGCCCATAGGGACGAACATTTTAAGGAAGCTTTAAATTGGAGAAACGCAGTAGAAATATTATACTTATTCATAGAATGGTAGGATATTGTTTTATGGAGACGTCGCTACCTAAAAAACATTCGGAAGTTTCGTGCAGAGGTAGAAAAATATATTGTTTAGACGAGATCTGAGTCAACGCAAGCCACACCAAACAAAACGTATGGAAAGAAAACTTCACTAAGAAAGCTCATATTGAGGGGCTACAACCCGACTAAAAAATCCATCTTGAAGAGGAAGTAGAAACATAATACTACATACTGGGACTGATAATGGTTTCTTTTTTTTTTGGAAACGAATTGCTATATTTTCAATCGAAAAAAAAAATCAGATTACCATGAAGAAATGATTGGTGAAATATTTACAGAGTGGATGAGAAATCTACCCTTTTTAGGACGAAATTGTGTTTTTCTATAATGATAGGA
The DNA here is from genome assembly GCA_031763485.1 of Osmoderma eremita. Classification (NCBI taxonomy): domain Eukaryota; kingdom Metazoa; phylum Arthropoda; class Insecta; order Coleoptera; family Scarabaeidae; genus Osmoderma; species Osmoderma eremita. The sequence continues at coordinate 629,521 of JARFOC010000010.1, forward strand.
CACCATACCATTCCGTCAAGGCAGAGAGAATGCCAACGACTGGATGCAAAAGGATGCTTTAACAAATTGTCTTGTTTAAAAAGGAACTGCTTGCGATAACTCATACTTAAAAGTTAAACTTTTGAAACTCGCTAAAAGTAATCTAAAAAATTAATCGATACCCTATATAATCGATTAGATGCTATCAGAAACTGGTCGTACAATTTTAAGGTTGCCACCATCTCATTGCAATTTAAATCCGATAGAACTCAATCGCAGAAGTATGTAGCTGCAAATAACAAAACTTTTAAATTACCGGAGATAAAAGAAGTAATAATTAAAGGACTCCAACTCGTAACTGCTGAAGCGTGGACAAATTGCATCAAATACACCGTTGCCAAAGAAAATAAGATGTATGAGTCGGATAACATCGCAGAAGATACGATGGAAGAATTTATTATTACTGCTAATACTGGATAATCATCGGAAGTGTCCTCTTAAGTGGTGCTTTCGAATTATCAACAAAAAGATAATATTTGAAGTAATTCGTATATCGTTCTATAATTGTGATAATTGTAGGTATTTTAAGAAAGAACTACTAAAGTGTCTCATAGAAGCTTATTTTCTTACGAAGTATCTTTGAATACGTGATTTATATATAAAATATGAAGTGTGTCTGAAATCTAATTGTTTCCTGACATTTTACTTTGAAATTACCCGCCATTATTTAATCGAGTTAAATTTTCGCAGTGTTATACGCTCGCCTATTGTAGCACTATCTACTATATTCTTAAAGTGAATGGGCTTTAGTGATAAAACTATTATATATAAACGAAACAGTAATAAAATGAATTTGTAGAATACATAATAAATAAACGCGCAATGTAGAAATAAATGAAAGATTTCTTCTATTTTATTTTATCACAAATATATAGGGCATACATAATGTTCAAATTGTATGAAATTGATACAAACATAGCTTTCAAGTGAGAAGCATTCTTTACAGTCACCATTGTTATTATGCACTTCAACGTTGTTGTTCGAAACGTGTATCTTGGTTATTCAAACAAGTATCCATTCTTAATTCACATTATCGAATACATTACTTAATTATTCGGGAGTTAATTGCTCCCTTCAATTCGCCTAATGTATGCAATTAATTACACATTGGAGGGCATTGGCTGTGGTGGTTAGATGATTGATAATTAAAGCTAAAAGCACAATTTTAGTGTATAACTGGAGCTTTCGGTTTTAAACTTTCTCAAGAGTAAAAACTGTACGAACACATTCTTTAGCGGTCAAAAGCAAAGCAAAACAACAGAACAGGTCTACTCTAATGTTATGCAAATTTACGTAACGGTAACACTATAGTCATAAGACGAGTTTTAATATGCTTTACAATGTGTTAGGCTGAACAAACAGATTAAAAGCGTTGATAGTGATTGAATTATCACAAATTTTATTAGAGTTAACCTGGATGTTATGGTTATATATGATTCTTCCATTTTTTTTAATGAAAATATAGCCTACTTTTAAACCTATATCTCATAATTTACGTGCTAATCAATAATAAACAAATCACATACGTGCTTTGGAAATATATATTTACAGCTCTAAGAAACCATAGTTTTTTGTTGGTCACCAATAAAATAAAAATAATAGCTTTGAAAAATGCCTTTGATCAATGTAAACAATACAACACCATCCGTTGTGTAACTGGCGAATCATCATTTTGTGCCCGCTGCTACCGCCATCTCCAGTCATGAGTATGAACACATTCAAATGATCTTAACAAATGATTAATTTTAATAATAATCCATGATCATATCTGCTTGATAGATCGCGAGGATATGTAATTATGCAAATTTTCACATCCATAGAACATTCAGTAATAATAAAATTGCACTAGAAGATTAGGTTGCATAAGTATGTATGCAGAAGTATGTAATTAAATTTACTACCATTTTTTTTATATCTTTTAGCATATACGTTAATGTTGCTATACAATTTTTGTTGGCAACACCTGCTTAAGCATTGAAAAATATATTAGGAATATATTATAATAACATGAATTTGAAACATCCGTCCATCTTGAAAAGTTAAATGACCGAATTTCGTTTGAAATATGATTTTAAATATGATAAATACTTCTTGGTAGACGCGGCCGATAATATATGTATTAGTTTGAACTAGTCAAACCATCTGTTAGATTGTGGGAGGAAATGTACATGTGTGTAGGAAGCTGCGATTGTTACATCTAAAAACTAAACAAAACATGTGGAATATAAAAGAGGTTTTTTTTGGCTGATGTTTCCAATTACAATAAACCTAATGCTACAGATGATATTACATGCATAAATTACACTGGTTAACAAAATTTTAGCCCAAGCACAAAAATGACTGGATTCCCATATACTTTTGCATGCTGAAATCAATTATGTGTTCAGAATTTCTCGATCATCCTTAGTTTTTATGTTCCAGGATATTCGCTTATCCACCTAATATATGCATGCATAGATATGTAGTATAAGAGAACATGTCTTGATGTTATTTCAATTGACGACTAGAGCTCGGTGAATCAGCATGTACGCAGACGTTGTTAACGTTTTAAAGAGGGTTGCGTTGTGGTGCGTTCAAGCTATTGTAGTGAAACCGCGAACATTTGACCATCCGTAAAAATGCCAAAGAAATGTGTAAACCACTCGAACTCTTTTTCTACATTTGCGGCGAATTGACATTTAAATATCAAAAACGGTCTTTCACACCACTCCTTAAAAAGTGCTATGAGCAGTATTTCAAGTGTAAAGTAGGTGATGAAGACAGAAGCTGGGCTCCCCATATTTACCGCGTTACGTGTGGCAGACTTCTTATAGCGTGGGCAAAAGGTAAACGATATATGCCTTTTGCTACTCCTATGATTTGGAGGAAACCATCAGATCATATTACCGATTGCTATTTTTCTCTAACAAATATGAGTGGTGAGACTTCTAAATCCAAACATACTGTAAATATCCTAATATTCCATCTGTACTGAGACCAGTACCTCACAGTCCGGAATTTCCTGTGCCCAAACCTCCACAAAACATGACACTAAGTGACGGTGAAAGTGCTGATGATGCCAAGGCAAATAGAGCCCTGCTATGTCGGCAGACTATTGCTGGACACTGAAGAGAGATGTTTTTGATGCAAAGTACATTTTCCAAGTAAATATATCACTTTGTACGTCATTTTTTCATGATTTATACGCATATTATAATATATACTTTCACAAAATTCCATTGCTTTGTCACTCTGAAACCCTGCCTGATAGAAAAATACTGAAAACAGATATGAAATAAGTGTAAAAAGTACTACCAAGTTCACCCACCTTACGTCGTGGGACAAAATAAATCTAAAATTTTGTTGACCAGTGTAATTTAATATGTGTACTGGGAGGAAAAAGTTAAGTTAAAAGGGATTTCTTATTATTCGATAGTGAATTTCTGCTTAGAATTTGATTATAACATGTTCTACCCTTTCTTTAATGTTTTCAAAGTCGTTCAGTTACTTAAGTAGGTATCAATCGAAAATAGACGCGTTCAGCGGGTTTCAGCAACGTCAGTTCGATATAGTTTTAGCCGTGGCGAATAACAAAACACAAAAATAAAATAAAAATAATATGCAAAAGCGAACGTACTTCCGATGTATGGGTTTGCGCCGCTCTCCCTTCTAACGATAATAGAGGGAAAACCAGTGAAGTAGACAATGCCTCCATCTAGAAAGGTCGAATGGGGCGCTATAACCAACATGGGCGCCTCCTGGCGGCTAGCCTGCTTCCCCTTGATAACAATTTGCATGCCACCCGCGCGATATGTCGTTTGGCCCAAGAAACACAACACACGGGTTAGTTTCCTGTGTAAATCAAAGTATGAATACGTGACTGACAGGTACTGTTGCGTGTATTACAGTTTCATCGACAACCCGTCGAAATCGGAGGGAGAATCCCTTAGAGGGCGACTGTGTCGTATTTATGTACAGAGTGAATAAAATTGATGATATAAAAGTAATGATACTGTTAAATGAATATCTATAAAGCGAAAAATTCAGGTATGTATGAATCTTTGGAAGACAAAGATCGCTAGAAAATGTTTTGATCACTACTAACATACGGAAAATTTCGTTGTATAATATGCTGCGTGTATGTACAGTGTTTTTATTTATTGTTAAAAAGTAATTCACCTCGTATCGTGATAGTAATAAATTTAAAAAAAGATATTAAATAATACATTGAGATAGTAGACAAACACCATGCGAAATTAATAAACAGTAAAACCGTTAACGAATTTCCAAAATGTTTTTTTTAAATCTTAGGCGGGTTAGTTTACGTCAACACTCAACACAGTGACATTTCGCTTGAGGTTATGTTGCATCTAAAAATTAAAAAAATGGATTTTCCTCCTCATGATTGCCGAAGGTTGAAAAAAGATTTTGGAAATTCCTTTTTTTACTTTAAGAAAGCTAATAAAGTAAGTGGTAGCAGAATATAAATGTTCTTTTGTTTGTGCCAGATTACATTGTGGTGTCATACGTATTACGTCAAAATAGGCGAAAAAACCTTAGAATTTTTAGCCTCCATTTTGCAAATATGATTTATCTTTATTCACCGAATAGATGGAGTACAAGAAATGCGTGATACGAAAACTAATCTTTCTATTGGTTAGTAAGAACTCCCGAAAAGGCCATTGCAAACGATGTAAATTAAAAAAATTGTAGTAAAAGGCGGCGTTTAAAATTCAAGAAGCGAATTTTCGAAAGATTTCTTTTTGTTACGGCACAAGTACTTTTTTAAAATAACATATTAAACACCGTTTAACTAAGAAAAATTATATTCTTTTGAGCCGATCACACTTATAATTTATTTGCGCCATCTTAAAATAAAAATCAGATTGCGAACCATTACAGATAGTCATAGCTTGTTGGAAATAGCAATTTTTCTGTTTTCCAGTGTAAAACCGGCTTTGCACGTGCACTATGCATGATCATCAAGTGATCACTCCACCTGTTCGGTGAACAAAGTATCGGTTAAGAGCTTTTATAAATTTTTTTTTGGAAATAAACTCGATTGCAGTGTCTCTCGATTTGTATTTTGAATGACAGTCAAGACGATAACAATTCAAACATCGCAATGCATGAAAACGTAGGCCACCCAGTTTTTACTCTAGCGCTTGAATTGCATTCTCAGTATTGCCAAACACTTCTGAAATTTAAGATAGGATTTGGATTTATTGCTTTGCAAACACTGTTAAAATTTCTTGAAAATATCCTAATTTTTTTTTAAGAAATAGATAAAAATGGTTAAAATTTGAAGGTTTTATTTATTTTTTGTCCAAATGAACTATTCGAGATCAATTTTTTATTTTATTTTTTGAAAATATTCGTTGGCATAATACTCCTTTTTATTGTGTCGCAAACTAATTCTTTTAATTTTACGAAATCGTTACCCTTCAGGATGACAGCAGTCAATTTTTTGCAGATCTTTTAATTCCTATAATAATTTCTATTATATTCTAAAGCTGTACATTAAGATTTGCAGTTCACACTATTTTGGCTTTCTATATTCACGTTTATGCCAGTTTTTTTTATTATTAAAATTAAAATAGTTAATTCAGAAAATCCTAACAAACTTTCCACAGATTTCCAAAGAAAATCTTTTTATAATTATGTAATAATTAATTTAATGAAACCTATTCAAAAATTGATATGTGAAGGAAATGAAACTATATTTTGTCAAAGCTCTATTAACATTTCGAGGAAAGTAAATTAGTTACCTTTCTTGACAAGTCATTAACTGAGACTTAATACTTTTAATTCACATTCCATTCAATGCGTCGCGCTACATCTGGCTACATCTCCATTACTATATTCTGCTTTACTGTTGGTAACCCTGAAGCTATTGGCGCGCGTTTTTAAAATAATTGACCACAAAAGAAAATTTTTTGTAAAATGTTACCGTTGACAATTTTATTAGGTGAATATTTGGAAGTTGACCTTCGATTTTTTTTTATCTTTAGTTTTAAAACTGCTCATGTATTAACGGTCAGGACTCCAGACAGCTGCAGACTCTTATAGCAATTGTCTTTAGAGTGGTTAGATTGATCTTTTGTAGTTTCTGTTTCAACGGGAAGCTGTGCCAAGTTTTCGAGAGTAAAATCAATATAAATATCTGCTACCACTTACATAATATTACGGGCTGTATTGCAACCTTAAAGATTAGTTTTGTTAGTATCGGGAAAACGCATGCTTTTATAAGGAACAAGAGAAATCTATTTTTTTATTGTTTTGTTCTTTATATCCTTAATGTAAATAAAGAAGCTATTGAATTTCTCTTCTTCCTCCGTATGAAACACAACTATTTCACAAACAGATGATATATACCACAGGATAAATCAGAAGAATCAAATATCAGTAAGCTTTGATTGAATTTCGATATATCGAGAATAGTAAACAAATATTTTGTAACAATATCAGGGCTTGTTCCTTTTCACATCTGTTTGCGATAGTGATGTGGAGATATATACATACAGAATTTCCAAAAATTAATTTGCACTCAAGTAAATCCGTATTTTTAAGTCAAAATATACATATAAGAAAAGATGTCCGAACCACTTTCCTTGGTTCTACTTTATTACGTATATAAACTATATTTTGAGAAAGCCTGTATTACATAATTTCATATGTTTTTGCGTAAGCGTATTGGCGTAGAGAGGTATGCGGTAAAATAAAGGTATGTAATAAAGTTAACAACATACTCCCAAAGAAAGGTATTGCAGCCGTTTCTCCTTTAGCGACAACAGAGGGGCCTTGCATGTACACCATAGCCATACTGTCAATGAACGAGGAATGCGGTGCCAGTGCGATGACGGAGGCTTCGTTCCTTTCTGCCCTGTCCCCGATGATCTTAAGCCGGAAGCCTCCGACATAGAATATCCACAAGACCAGATGAGAAGCCACCACCCGTAAACAGCTGCCCGGAAGATATATAAGTAAAGTCTCGATTAGAGATGTTAGGATCATCTGCACGGCCGGTAGTAAATTAAACAAAGACTACAAGTATGTACGTATGTATATATACAAGTGCTATGTTTCATGCTATCAGGTAATCAAATAAGTTGCTGCGGTTTTTGTATAGAATAGAGTGCCACGAGTATCTTTTAAGTTTTTGATCGATGTTTGTCATCTATCATCAGTAGTTAAACAACAAGAGCACGAGCGCAATTTCCTCATAAGAAATACATGGCACCCAAAAACACTACCTTTCCGCCATTTTGGATTTCGTGAAGAGTGGGGGAGATATAGAGGAACCCGAGCAAGCCTCAATTTTTCGGGGCCAACAAACTGCATTTTGTATAGGTATACAGAGAGCAGCAGACAGGTCTAGGCAGGTAAACAGACAGCTTTTGGACAGGTATACAGACAGCTTTTGAACAGCTTAGATAGGTAAACGGACAGCTTTTGGACAGATATACAGACAGATGTTCAGGTAAACAGACAGCTTTTGAACAGCTTAGATAGGTAAACGGACAGCTTTTGGACAGGTATACAGACAGGTGTTCAGGTAAACAGACAGCTTTTGAACAGCTTAGACAGGTAAACAGGTAGCTTTTGAACAGCTTAGACAGGTAAACAGGTTGCTTTTGAACAGCTTAGACAGGTAAACGGACAGCTTTTAAGGGGATGAGAAGAAAAAATGGTGGACGATGGGGGTCGAATCACGGAGTCGAGTCGAACCCTCATCGTCCAGCATTTTTTTCTTCTCGCCCTCTTAAAAGCTGTCCGTTTACCTGTCTAAACTGTCCAAAAGCTGTCTGCTTACCTGTCTCTACATGTCTGCTGCTGTCCGTATACCTGTACAAAATACAGTTTATTGGCCATGAAAAATTTCCCTCATAAAGGTTGAGACGTGCTCGGGCTCCCTTATCTCTCCCCCACTCATCATGAAATCCAAGGTGGCGGAAAAGTAGTGTTTTTGGGGCCCATGTATTTCTTATGGAGAAATTGCGTTCGCGTTCTTGTTGTTTAACTACTTCAAACCATCACTGCTAACCTGTATTGTGAACAGCTTCGGCGAGTACAAGCAGCACTCATCCAAAAACAGCCTTCTTTGATCAATCGAAAGAAAGTGGTATTCTTACAGCATTACGCCAGACCCTATACCGCAAGAGTGACCCGGGAAAAAATTTCCGAACTTGGCTGACAAATATTACCACACCCTCCTCCACATTCTCCTGACATTTCACTGATTGCCACCTGTTTTGTCTCTTGACAACTGTATGAAGCATAGTCAGTTCAAAATTCGAGTTGATGTAATAAATACAGTCCGTCAATTTTTTGATTCAAAACCCATAGAGTTCTACAATACCGACATACAAAAACTTGTGACACGTCGGCAAAAGAGCATTGAGTGCATTATTGTTTCTTAATAAATATTTATATATTACCATCAAAAACCGGAGGAATTTATTTGGTTACCTGATATTTAATAAAAAGTTGTAATTTTGAAAAACAAAAATTAGTAAATTCTTATCCTACATCTTATCTTACAATTCAAATAGGTTGGATTAGTTCTAAAACACCCTTTGTTTTAATGTAGTGCGGTATAAGTGCATATATTTACATGGATGAGTTATAATAATTGTAAATCTTGGGTGATTATATTTAACTATTAATATTTTCGCATGATAAAAATTTGTAATTTGTATACACTGTTTATAGATATTGTAAAAATACCATTACTCAATGTCAAATTTAGAAATATTCTTAGTATAGGTAAATATTTATATTAAGTTTAATACTCATTAAACCTGCAATGTTAAAAAATGTTTACATTTATACAAAAATGGCATATGACGAAGGATGTTAAAAACATAATATTTACATCCGCCAAATTCTTTGTTACAAAAATGAAAATCTTTTTCAAATAATTTTGGTGTACATCTCTACATACAGTGAGCACGTAAAGGTTGGAATAAAATCATTTAAAATTCGGGTGCTTTTTTCTCGAAGAAACGGTTGGATCCCTCGATTTTTGATTTGAGTTGCCGTTTTTCTGAAGATTATTTCATGTATACAGGATGACCCAAGAACATGTTATGACAGCTCACTTATTTTTTATTTTCGTAAAGGAAACACCTTTCTTTATTTCATTTTTAAATTCTATGTCAAATTTTGAACATATTTTACGTACCATGTCCTATACCTGAATTCAACTGTTTCCGAAAATTGTAGAAGTCTAAAAAAATCAAGTAGACTTAAACACTTATGTGAATTATGTAAATAAAACCTTGAGTTGAGTCATACTGTTGACAGTGACAGTTGACTCATATCTTAAGTGACTTTCTCTTAGCAAAACTTATTTCGATAGGTATTTTTTTTAATGAAAGAGTGCGAATAGAGATACTGATGATGATTGGTTGTGGGGATAGGATGCGCACCCAAAAGGAAGATCGCGAAATGTTTAATGCCAAGTATCCTCACAGACACCCAATATGTCAATTTACTGTCAGCAAGATATAATATCGTGATTTAGGTCACGTCAGGGATAATTATACGAAAGGTCGGTTTACGATATCAGAAGATAAACAGCTAAATCTATTACTGGCTGTTTAGGGAGACCACCATAAGCCTAGCCGCAGTATTCCTTTGGAAAATCAGATCTGCCAGACATCCGTCCTAAAGTATTTAAAGGAAAATAAATGGCATCCCTACAAAGTTCAGTTGATTCATGAACTAAATGAAGATGACCACGACAGACAACTTGAATTTTGTGAGAATCTGTACAATAACGATCTACAGTTTTCAAAAGGAATTGTATTTTCGGATAAGGTAACGTTTTGTCTCAATGGAGGTGTAAATAAGCAAAACTGTCGGTATTGGGATACAGAAAATCCTTGCTGGATAATGGAATGTCATACCAAATAACCTCAACTGTTAATGTTTGGGCCGACATTGTTAAAGATTTTGGCACTTTTGATGGGAACTTAAACGGCAACAGAGATTTAGAAATTTTAGAAGATGACCTAGTACCATATCTTGCCGCTTTATACCCCGATTCAGATGATCCTGAGACACCAAACGATTTCTTATGGTATCAGCAAGATAGAGTTCCTGCCCATTACATTCGTCCTGTGCGTGAGTACCTCAATGCGGTTTTCCCTGAACGATGGATTGGTCGACGGGGTTCAATTGAGTAGCCGGCCAGATCTCCAGATTTGAAGCGTAAGATCTACGTTAATCGACCAAACAACATCGAAGTCTTAAAGAATAGGATAAGAGACGAAATAAGATTGATAGAACCTAACGTAGTTAATAACGTTTTGCAGGAATTTCAATATCGTATGTTGATGTTTCAAGTTACAGTGCATTATTCTCGATAACAGTTGAATTCAGGTATGATATGCTCAGAATTTGACGTAGAATTCAAAACGGAAATAAAAAAAAGATGTTTCCATTAAAATAAGTGAGCTGTCATACTTAACATGTATTACTGGACAGTTTAAAAAGCAAGAAATTATTTATACAATCCATTTTTAATTACTTTTTAACGCATTTACATGAAGGAGATTTACATGAAGTTAAGATTACATAATTAATAGAAAACCAACAAAACAAGGCATTTATATTATGATTACGAAAGTTGGAACTCGACGAAAGGAAGCTTTATGGGAGTTCAACGGAAATACAATTCAATTTGCACCTAATTGAAATACCAAAATGCAAATTTTGTTCCGGATATTATATACTGTGTTTAATATTTGACAAGGGTAATTAGTTACTTAATTGAAGCAAAGCCTCGTTGCTATTTGCAAAATTTTAATGAGTAGAAAAAGTGCAAAGTGTGCACTTGAAGGAGTTCTTTATATAGTTTCATTGCGAATAACTTTCTAATTAATAACAATTATTGAGCGGTGACTTTGCAAGCCTTGATAATACAATTTCTCTGAATAATTTTTCTTTTTCCATTTTTGAAATTGAAGTACACTAGAGCAAAAAATTGCTTCTCCTCGTTATTAAATACTATTGCTGGAGGATATAATGATAGCAATTATTTTATGGAAGTAAATAACATTAATTAATGAAAGTCGACGCATTGTCTTTATAGAGATCATTAAAAACACGTCTGTATTGTAGACCGCATGCATATGTAGAAACTAAGTAAAAAAACTAGAGATACAGGTTGATAATATTATTACCAATATTAGCAATAATTTTTAAAAATTCAAAATTTACCTTCTCCATCCGGTGATCGGTTTCGACTGTAGTTCTTCTTCCGTTACACCAAACAGCCCTATACAAGCTAACATCCAACCAGTTATGAGTAGAATGCATATTATAGCGACCCTAAGTGGCAAAAGGAGTACTGTTAAGACCACAGTCTGAAACAAAATCAAGTATGTAGTTGATACATTAAGTTTGCAATTTGAAAATTGAACAAACTCTCGATACCGCTTAAATATATATGAACTGAAATGGCTTGGTTAAAATGGCAACAAAGTTTCAAGTAAATCAATGAATTTCCATCTATACAGGGATATAATTGCATATATTTACATGGATGAGTTTCAATAATTGTAAATCTTGGGTGGTTACTTATTGTTAGTTATTAAAATTTTTGCATGATACAAATTTGTAATTTGTATACACTGTTTATAGATCTTGTAAAAATATCATTACTCAATGTCTAGGTTAGAAATATTCTTATATAGATAAAGATTTATATAAACCATCTGCAACAGATAGCTATCCGAATCAGGTCTTCCTTTAGTGTCCCAACAATGTGAAATTTATAGGAGTAAAGCTTGTCTTTTTATGTCTTAGACTTAAGGTACAGACTGAAAGAAAGCAGGTTATCCAGCGCATATTTTCGGGTTGAAAATCGGTGCCGGTTTTTCCGCAAGGGCGTGAATAAAAGACGCTGGTTACCTGCCAGTTTAAAAGCAGATTTTGTGGTGTCAAGATCTCTAGTTTATCCTCAGAGGAAGAATTCATTTTATCGGAAAATGTGGTTTTACGAGTGCAAAGAGCGAGGGAAGGAATACATCCAGTTGACTCACTGGATGTATTCCTTCCCTTCGATGGAGAATATTATCATTTCCTTCCAACTTTGAAACAACATAAGTAACGCTTTTTTTGTACAGGAGGAATGTTGTGGCAATACCTATGAGAAGAGTTGCAGCTGCAACATATGCCTATTCCAACACATGAAACTTTTAAGAAAATAGCTGAAAGCTTTTACAACACATGGAACTTCTCCCACGTAATAGGTGCAATTGGAAAACATGTTCGAGTTAACTGTCCTAAAAATTCTGGGTCTATGTTTTTTTAAATTATAAACATTACTTCTCTGTTGTACTCCAAGGGATCGCAGATGCCAATTATAAACTAATTGCTATAGACGTAGGCGGTTATGGCAAAGAAAGTGAAGGTGGAACTTTCCAGTCCTTTAAGGACTTCTACAGACTATTAACTACAAAGGAAATGAAAATACCCGAACCTTCTAGTCTTCCAGGAACAAATACCAAAGCACCATATGTTTTTATAGGGAATGAAACTAATCCTCTTTTAGAATTCTTACTTAAACCATTCGGAGAAAAAAAATTGTATATGGATGATATGTTTAACATGAGACTCTCCAGTGCTCGAAAAGTAATCGAATGTACTTTTGCAATACTAACTTCAAAGTGGCGTATCTTCTCCAAACCTATCGAAACAGATATTGGATTGATTTGGCGTTTACTTGATGAAGATCCATATTATGTAAATAAAACACTTGAAACTGTATAAATCTTCACTATATTAAAAGTAAAAGTAACAATTGTTTCGCCAAATCAGACTCTAGAGTCTGATGAAGCCAATGTTTTGGCGAAACAATTGTTACTTTTATTTTTAATATAGTGAAGATTTATACAGTTTCAAGTGTTTTATTTACGAAACAGATATATTTATGACAGACAACACGTTAAATGTATTTGTGTTCTACATAACACCATGCTCGATAGGGAAAGTATTCAAAGACACCCAACTGACGTAGAAATTGCACAAAGGAACCATGAAAATCAGGTTGCCGGAAGATCGTCAAATAAGGCAAAAACAATTCCCGACCTTCTTGGAGTGATAAAGGCGTACATTTGAGAACTCTCGGGTGGTCCTTCTGAGAATTTTTACGTCCGGGGTGTGGGAGAAGGTTGTACGTATGTTAGGGACAGGTAGGGGGAATGAAGGGAGAAGAAAAAGAAGTGCACGTTTCTAGCTTAAGTTATTTACGCGCTCATTCGGTTATTCGATTTGATAATGGGAATCCGCGTATTCCCGAAACACGTGTCGTCCCGAATTAATTAATACTTTGTACGGGAGGAGTAATCCGAACAGTGTGTTTATAAAACACATGATCAAGATAACCAGGCAAAAGGTCTTCGGCATGGGTTGATACAGGCAAGAGAAGGAAGATTCCTATAGAAGATAAGAAAAATTAATTGAGTATATTGGGACAAGTGGAGAAAATGATCTTTTTGAGACAGTTAGATAAAGTGATTAAAGGCTAAAAGAAAAACTTTTTTTTTATTTGTCTTTTTGGCCTGTGTTTATTTGGTCTGTTTACCAAAACATTCGTCTCAACGAGCATATATTATATAAACAGAGTTAACTTCGATATTTTTATATTTTGGCACACCACAACACGGGTAATTTATGTCTCTACTCTTTATTAACAAAATCGTAATGGCTGTAAAATATGACTGTCACTTTGACAGCAGAAGGAGTCCTTGCAATCTTTACTTTATTGGAAATGCCGCAGTTTCCAACAATAAGACGAGTACACAGTAAGTTTAGTTTTTCGATGAACTAAAATTGAAATTTCGCTCCTATCTTTATATTGAAATAGATATGTAGATAGGTGTAACATAGGATCAGTTGCTGTTAAAATTTGTCGTAATAATTTATGTCTACTAAATATAAATAACATTTTCAAATACATTTTATTGCTTGTCCTCTATATGTAAATATATGAAAGCCTTTCGCCTAGAAATTAGCATCGATCGCCTTTTATTTGCATAGAAGTTTAACGGCTTTTATTTGTTTAATAATAATTTCAGTATCCCATGTGATAATTACAGTAGGGTGTTACTTGTTAGTTTTTTGCGTGTTGTTTGTTTGAAGGAAAGTCGAAACGGAAGAAATAAGCGGGTATCAAACATTTTGACACACTAACACGGATTTTTTCGTCTTTACCGATGTATTTTTACAGGTAAGTATATACCTGTTTTAAAGGTAAAAAATGTTAATTGTATTTGCTAAAACTTTTCAAGTATATTTATGTACAATAATGGAAGTGTGTAAGCAAGTAGTATGTGAATGTTAATTTTTAATTCAGGTTAATGTAACGCATTCTAAATTATCAAATATAAAATGACCGTCAAAGGATTCAAATGTTCAAAAGTTTTCTTGCGGCGATATTTTCTCCTTGTTTAGATATCAAATTAATACTTAACAAATATGCTGTTTTTGGTTTAGAATAAAACAGCACCACCTTTTGAATTTGTTAAATTGGGATAGGCCGTATTTTGAAACCATTTCATATTATTCATATTATCATACCATTTCAACTCATAAATACAATAGTTTCTCATTAGTAACTTCAAACCTGTCCTATTCAGAATCACTATTATCTGCATTTCAAATGCATCTTCCCCATAAAAAGATTAAGAACAGCGAAATAACAAAAACTGCTAGGGAATTAATATATTCCGTATTAGTTTTCGTTAATAATAAAAGTACCTTGCTTCGACCTCGCTAAGAAGCCTTATAATTGATGGTATTTAATCAAGACTTTTTTTTACAAAATCGCTGAAACCCGTCCACTTCTGATCGAAGACAGACAACTTTTATAAATCAAATGATCTTTATTGCCTCAATCCTCTAGCCGTAGCAAATACGGTGAATGGTTAAGAATGAAGATCTATAATTCTTGAAGATCAATTCGGTTTCCGATAGAAACATGGAACAATAGAACAAATCCATGGGGTTGTAAATAAAATCAAGAAGAATCTAAATGCCAAACAATACAGCTTGATGTTTCGCAAGCCTGCAACAAGGTATGGCACGAAGGTCTTCAATATAAGATAGAAAAATATCTGCCACATCGTCATCATGAACTCCCCAAATCATACCTAACCGCCAGACATAATGTATTGGATCATTGACAGAAAATCTTTTATTTCTTTAGACAACAAGATATTGTTATACAAGAGTATCCTGAAACGAAAATAGGACTATGGAATTCAATTATGGGAAACAGCATCTAAGTCCAATATCGCTATTCTACGTACAACAATTTTAAAATAAGGTGCTGCGTGCGATGCACTTTACTATGTCGCCAACTATGTCATCCAACGAGACATTCCACTAGCAACAATAGGGGCGGCTAAACCTAATCTAACTAACTAATCCTAATCTGGGTTCCGGGCCACTGCTTCATTTAAGGCAATGAGAGGTGTTTTCAGGGTCCAGAACCTAAAATTGGCATATCAACTTCGATAGTCAAACAACAAATCAGTTTCTGGTAAAAAAAAACATGAGATTTGCTCCAATACTGGAGCAATTTTCTTGGTTCTTGGGCAAATCATCTCAGAACTAGAGAATTACTAGAACTTGACCGTAAAAGGGTCAAAATTATTACTTCTGTTTCTACAGGTCACTACAGACTCCGAAAGGACCTACACCGAATCGCGCTATCCGATGAAACGGAATGCCGACTTGTGTATGGAGGATGAAAAGCATGTTATGGGCCACTGACCTGCAGCTACGCGAATCAGGTATTCAATCTTTGGGAAGGAAGTTACTTTTCTAGTGGACCTGAAGAACATCTCATTGCACAAGATTCTGAGCTACCTTAAAGGCCTAACTTGTTCGATCAGCTGTAGGAAATACAATAGAACGTAGGGCCGCAGTTGAAGGGGCGATTGATCGAGCCTGGCGGATGACATCTCAACACCAAGCACACCAAGTAAGGTTCAATGAGTGAAGTGATCAAACAATTTAGTGTTAAACTTAAAAGTCATCCCAATATCTTAGCGAATTACTTAAATATTGATAGTTCTAAGTGTAACGCAGACTAAAACGCTAACAAACGGCTGATTAGTGCCTATAAATAAACAGATAATAATAGTAAAGAATCTATTACGTCATCAAAACCTGTGCGTAGCATGACGTTACTCACACCCCGACACTGATTGTTGCCTTGCAACGAAGAACAGCTTACCAATATTGGTTTACTGCGCATGTGACGTAATGTATTCTGAATCGTATATGCTACGTTAAGTTCAATTAATTAAAAAGAGGTCCACTCACTGGATGCATTTTCTATACCCTTTCGTCTTCACCATACAATGACGCTTATTGCCAATACTAGATATATAATAGAGACTCTTAGAATTATAAATCTATCTCAAAATATAGATTGCCGTGAAACTGTCAAATCGGACGAGGCAATAATAATTTTGTTTGACAGATAACTATGAAATTGTTGCATTATTGCATGCATCATTAAAATTTTGCTTGATATGGGGCTTTAACAATTGGGTTTTATTTTTCTAGACTTCTAGAACTATATTGAAATGTCAAACTGCATACTCATTGTGGGTGTTAGATTTGACTGCTAAAATAATATTGCACGTGACAGATGTGAACTTGCTAATAGGCAATTATTCACAGTATACAGCTTTCTTCTAAATGTAAAGTAATTCAGTAAAGTGCTAAATTGTTTTTTAGGCAACTACAAATTATTCTCATAAAAAGCTGTTTGAGAATACCGCATCCAAAACAGGTGAAGTCTGTCTAAAGATGTAACGATAACATATTATCTTCACAAAAGAAATGTGAACACAAGTGTTATCAGATCCTTTTACGTCTGGAAAATCGTTATAGTTTTAGACAGACTGTACCGATTGTTAATAGCGACTAGAGCCATAATGTAAATTATCTTAACTTATTGCAAGACTAAGTCTAAGAATTCCGAAAACTTGGCGTCTGTCTTTACTGTACAGTGATTGCACTAACTACGTACCATAGTACGCAGAATAGCGTTTCGCTATACATATTTCTTGGTTCAACGCACAATTATCCGCTGATCTAACAGTAATGTGAGGTTTGCTTCTTCGTCTAGAACTGGTAATCAAAACAACTCACTTGTTTTTCACGGTAATGCTTCCCTAAGCGAGTTTTAATCGTAACAAATGTTGTTCCGAACAATTTCTTTTGAAAAATTAAGGTTAAGTGCAAGCATTTCGATTTGTACGTTCTATATTTTCCAATCAAATCATCATTGGGAAATAAAGCACACACTATTTTTCAACATTTGGGGTTGAAATAAATATGAATTTACTTTTTATTTACATTTTCCCGTAAGCTATTACGAAGAACTATGAAATGTGTTTGTGTGAGTCAAGAAATACTTTTACGATAACGAATAAAACGAATATAAATGAATGTTTATTTTATATTTCCTGATATGTAAATTGTGAATTTATTAATGAAACTGTATCGTTTTCTTTTTGCAAACGAATTATCGCGAATACACATTTGCAAAACGTAACGTTGACCTTGACATTGAAACCTATAGAAAGCACCTTCCTTTACTATTTCGAGACAAAATTGCGTTCACGAGAATTCGACGCCTATGGCGTATACTCGGAAGGGGTTGTTCTTCCCTTAAGCTTCTTGAATGTTCTAAATGTAGCGTAGAAATAATTAGCAATTAGCCGGAACCAGTTTACGTATGGGAAATGACATCATTTAAATGTCCACCCCGGTAATTCTTACAAGAGGTCATTCGTTTAATCATATTTTGCATAAGTTTCACACATAAATATGGCCAGATTTCGCGGCGACGCATTGTACTTTACGTTTAAGAGCAGGAATCGCCAAGGACCTATCAGCGTAGACCTTGCCACATAATAACAGAATGGAAAAAGTTGAAAAATAAGAGATCTTGGAATTTTTACGCAGACTCCAATCGGCCATTTTTATGTATGACTCATTTTAGAGCTTTAGTATGGATAGGAAATTGTCGAAGGAGAGACCTTCTTGAGAGGGATATAACAAAATTGTGGATAAGTACATACGTACGTGGAAAACATTTTGAAACAAAATTCTTCTAAATGACTTAAAAAATAGAGTACAGCCCATGCTATTTCAACTATCTGCGATGCAGATGACCTTATGTCAGATATGGGTGGCCTTACGTCAGACAGAGGTACTGCTTAATTATTAACAATGTAGGCATTATTTATATTATATATATTTTGTCTATTAATCATAGCATGCCTTTGTTAATGATTTTAAACTACCATTTAGTGATGTAAACATACTGTTACATTGTAGTTGATATGATTATTTAATAAATATAATAATACGACTTGATCTTGGCGTAGGTCTACCAAAACCAATCACAACTATTGCATAGGAAGATATTAACGAAGAGAAAAATGTATTTTCATTATCCCATGATCAATGTAAATTGCATAAAACTGTTTTCACCCACTTTATTCCCTTAAAATAATGAAGAATTATATGGAATTATTTCATATTAAAAATATAGTTCTTGTTATTAGGGTATCTGCTGTAACACAGTAACAAGTTTTGTGTGCTTTTTAGTAATTTCTTAAAAATTGCAATTTTGTTGTAGCAGTTCCACCATTCAAGAGAGTGAGAATATTAGAAGATATAACTCCCTCTCTAAACATAGGTGAGCAATCACAAAGCAGTTCTTTATCAGAGTCTGCTATTGAAAGTAACTTCGCAGCAAGCATAACATTATCAAATCCTTTTTTATGAAACGAAACCAGGTATTAGTGCTAGAAATATAGAAAAGTGGTGTTTCTCCAATGTCTGGTTATGAATGTAAGTGGTCTGTTGAAGCAAATGTTCATTGGAAACATTGAGGAAGCCTGCATGCAATTACACCCAGGACCCTTTATGAAAAAAATAGTTGAAAACATATCATATGATACACCATGCAAACATAATTATTTGATAAATCTTTTTGTAAGATTAAGAATATTTTATGTTCTAAAATACTTAAATAGAAACATTTCAACTGTAGGAAAAAGTAAAAATGTTAAATTTATGATTATTAAACATATTTAAATAAGTTACTGGTGTTTCTGTTTACATTAATTCATTATGATCTACTACTATAGCAATATAAGACAACATTACAACAAGACATCGTTTATCATAGATACACATTTTTTGGAAAATTATTATAATTTTAAATTTCCCTCAAATACACCTTTAGAACATGTCGGCCGCGTTGAAGTTCAGTGAAACCATACCCTCGAAAAACAATAGATATGCCAATTGTGACCATTCTGTTATTCTGTGACCTTGCTCTTAACGTATCTAACTGTAAAGAAAGAAGTCCATACGTGATAGATCGTACGATCGATCTTGGAGGCACGTTTACGTTACCAAAACGGGACGTTACGCAAGTAGGAGATATCGTTTAGTCACAGACAAAGTAACTATTTTAGGTACGTGTTTCTCCCGAATTGCGACAAGTGGCGCCATCTTACTAAATCACATGTTGTCAGTATTAATTTCATTCTATTCAGGTCGCATAAACTTTTACTAACATATTACGATAACGAGTGCCATCCATAGTTAGCGCAATTCTCATCTGAAAATTTACATTCTCATAACACCACCTTCCCAAAAGGCACACCAATTTGTAACCTTTTTCGAATGCAATTGAATTTTCGATTCTCCAAAGTTAGCATGGCGGCTTAATTGCATATGGTAAGAGCTATGCAGAATTGGGCCACAACAAAATTGGGAATCAACATTGGAAGGAAACTTACTGGGAATGAAAACAGACCACATGGTATATTCCCATATATATATATATATATATATATATATATATATATATTTAACAGCTGGGAAGAAGCGGCATACAGTGACAAGCTCGAGAAGTTGGCCTGGTTTACAGACGAGTCAAAGACCGAGCATGGGCCAGGAGTTGGAATATATAGTGAGTGATCATCATCACACTAGGAAAATACATCACTGCGGTACAAGTATAAGTTGTCAAGCGACACTTAGGGCGCTATGGAACCCGAAAGTAACATCAAGACTGGCTTGCGAATGCAATAGGAACTGAATATACTCCCGGAACGCAATAAAGTTATTTTGTTGTGGGTGCCTGGACATTCAGGAATCGTAGGCAATGAGAAGGTCGATGAGCTAGCGAAGAAGGGATCATAGACTTCATACGGGCGTCCATAATCTGCCCTGGAAGGGTCTAAAAACGCAGTACGAAGGCAGATACGACAACTGGTCCAAGAACAACACAAACTGGAAAAATACAACCAGGCAAAGTCATGGTAAAACCTTTATTAAGAAGCCATCAGTAAAGAAGGCCGACGAACTACTAAATCTCAGTAGGAATCACCTACGTACAGTAATAGGTCTCCTGAGGCCTCAAACCCTAGAGAACAGGCGATCTTTGGGAAACCAAACATGAATGTACTAGGTGTCATCATTCTATCGGAAGATGCCATAATTTTTGCAAATGGCGGTAAATGTCAGTTCTGCTTTGACATTTGTGAAGTAAACAGATA